>VZTO01019031.1:95829-117129 GCA_013400615.1 Syrrhaptes paradoxus
GGGCGTAGGCCGTGGGGTGGTGCCTGCCCCTCTCGGGAGGTGAGGGGGGGGTGAGGGGGAGGTGTCGGCTGCGCCTTGCCAGTTGGGATTTGATAGGGGCGGTAGGAGACACGTCTCCTGTTTCTAATAAAGGAATCGGCTTTTATTGAAGGATAAATGCAGAGAACCAAAGTCGTGTGGGCTGCAGCCGCCGAGCTTCGTTAGCTGCCGATGTGACTGTGAAGATAAAACGCTCCACAAGAACTCGAGCGCGAAAAGCGCCGGGGATAAGGACGCGCAATCCCCGCCGTCCCCGGCCCTCCGTCCCCCGCCCCCGCCGTGCCCCCCGCCCTCGGCCCCCGGCCCCGCAGCGGAAGGTGTCCGGGGAGCCTCAGCCCGTGCTAACGGCTCGGCCTTGGGACTTGGCCAAGTTTCTCTGACTTAGGGGAACTCTGGGGATGAGTAATCGCGCCAGGCTAGGGTTGGGGAGGGTGGGTTTGTTTTTTTTCCGAGCTCTCTCTTTTTTTTTTTTTGTTTTTTTTTCCCTTGTCATTAGCTGCTGACCCACTCACTTCGAGAGCACGGCAGCGACGGGTTTCTGAGAAAGGCGGTGTGAGGAGACGGGGGATGCGGCGAGCCTGGGGAAGTCCCCACACCGTCTGGGCTCCCTGCCGACCCACCCGGGCTTCGCTCCGGCCCCAAGCACGTCGGGGCTGCGGGGGTCCCTGCTATCCCGGCTCCCGTGCCGGACCCTGGATGTAGCTTTGCCGGGGCACGAGGGGACACACACACGCACGCCCACGCCACACACGCTCCGCTGCCTCGCGTGGAGGCTGGTGCGGAGGTTTCCCAGGGCAGCGGGGACACGGCGCCGCCGCGCCTTGCCCTCGGGGAGGTGTCGGGAAGCCTTTTCTACTCGGCATCTCGGCTTATCGCAGCCGGCGACGGCTCAAGGACGGGAAGGGGGGAAACTCCGGTGGCGGGGAGAGGCCCCCGGAGACGAGGAAGCAGCGCGTGTCCCTGGCCGCGGCCATGGAGGGTGTGGGCGCGCCGAGCCCCGCTGCCCGGCGGGTGGGGGGGAGCGGTGGCCGCATCCTGCCCTCAGGCGACGGGACGGGCGCGGCGGGGCCTTGCCAGCTGCGGCGGAGGGCAGGCCCCCGCGGGTGCCTGCCGGGTGGCGGGGCGCGGGGGCGCCCTCGGGGTAGGAAGCGGCCTAGGGAGGGGGGGCTCGGCGGGAGGGGTGGGGGGGAAAGAAGCAGAAGCGACTCGACGTCGAGCGTGGTCGCTGACAGCGGATCCTGCAGCTTGGCTGACGGCAGGCCGAGAGGGAGCATCGACGCGCCCCGGTGCCGTCCGGGGTGCTGCAGCGAAACGACGTGGGGCTCTCGTTCTACCTGAGTGTAGTGCCGGCGTGGGGGTCTTCCCACGGCAGCTCTCTGCTCGTTTTACGAGCAGCGAGGGGCCGGTAATGCGGGCCGGGGACCCCGCCTGCCGCGGAGGCGGCGGGCGGGCACGGCCGGGGAGCGGCGCGGAGCGGGGTTTGCTGCTAATCTCGGCGCCTGGCAGGTTTCAGTCCGCTGATTATCTGCGTGATTTGGCTTCCGAGAGGCGCGCTAGGAAGCGGCTGCTGCCCTGTTTTGGGTACCGCGGCGGCGGGGGGACGACGACGACGTAGGGAGATGAAGTGAGGACGGGGTTTTTAATGGCATTTCTAAGCGGAAAATACTTTTATTTTCCTTTTTTTTTTTTTTTTGAAGCTGCTTTCGAAATGAACATTTTCTGCGATAAGAGGTGACCGATCAGAATCGCTGGGGGGAGGCTGTAAGCAGACGTTTTGCCCCAGCTTACTGTTATCTTATCTTTCACACTTGCAGGGCGAAAAAGTGGCTTATCTTTATACCCACCCCCCTCTCGCCTTAATTGCTAAAAACACTGTGAAGTGTTAAGTACAGGACTAAAGAATCTCTCCGCGTGTCTGCCGTGCGAGTGAAGGGGGGGGAAGAAAAAAAGAAAAAAAGGACCCGAATTGGAAAATTAGGGGCTTTTCTCTGTAAAAGTACACACGTGTATATACCGAGAGTCCCTCCCTGCCCCCGCTCCGCTGCAGCTTTGATGTTGCAGGCTCTCATTTCATATGTATGCACCCCGACGAGCCACCCGCCGCTGCCGGGCTTCCAGCCGGGGCGCAAATCCCGCTCTGCACGGATGCCAGCCCGGGGGCTGCGCCGCAGGGCGCGGGCGCGGAGGGTGGCGGAGACCTCCACTGTCACCTCTGGGGCGGAGTGAATAACCCCTGTGTTTTATGAACCCGGGCGCGGAATTGGTATTCAGCGCCGAGGCACGGCATATTCTCCTCGCTTTCTCTCTCTCCCCACCCCCCTCCGAAACAAAACACAACACAAAAACAAAACCAGAAGGAGGACGGAGGTGATTCATCGACTGTATCCAATTATTAACATACAAGCTGTAGTCTGCACAAAACACACCTTCAAACCATGGCGGTTCCCCCGGACGCCGTATTCTATTTAAACTCGGAGCCCGCTGCCTGTGCCGCGCCGCCGCCGAGCCGCCGCTCGCTGCCGCTCCTCCCGGGCCGCCCGGGGACGGCGACGAGGGGCAGCCCGCGCCCCCTGAGACTGAGGGACCCCACCGGGAAAACGGGGGGGTGCAGCCCACCGGCTCCCGGGCATCGCCTTCAAAGGCGAAGGCTCAACCTCGCACCGCTCGCAGGCCGGGGACGGCGTTTTGTTTGGCTTCGACTCATGTCTTCCCCCCAGCGCCCTCCCCGCCGAGCCCCGCTGCCCCCCACCGAGCTGGGGCGGGGGGGGGGGGCGAAGAGGAGAGCGACAAGCCCGCCGGCGCTATTTTTACTCCTCTCCAGACTTGTGCGGCGCTCGCCCTCCCCCTCCCCGCCAGGGCCTTGCCTTGGCGGCGGCATCTCCCCGCGGGCAGGAGCGGCCGGGGCTGCTGCCGGCCCTCCGCTCACCTCCTCCTGCCTGACCGGCCCGCCCGCCCCCAGCTGACCGGCCGAGCCCCTGCGCCCTAAGGCAGGGCTCCGCAGGAGCCCCTCTGCCCGAGGGGACAGTGCGGGGGCAGGAAATGGGGGGGGGACGGGACACAGGCGCGCCGCAAACAGACAAAATGGCCGAGGGATGGAAGTGGGAAAAGTGGAGGGGGCAGCTCGCAGACAGTCCACCCCCCTCCTCCTGCAGCGGGGCTGCCGCCCCGCTTCCCTAGCCTGGGGTAGGGGTCGTGCTTCCAGCCTGTCGCCCCCCACCCTGGGGGGCTCGGCGCTGCGCTTTCCCCGCCGAGCGCTGCCCGGGCCCGAGGAGAGCTGCTCCCGGCGGCGGCGGCGGCAGGCCGAGCTTCCCGGCGGGAGGCTGCCGAGACGTGCGGGTGGGTGTTTGGGTGCCTGTCCCTCCTGGGCTGCCCGCTCGCAGCGGCTATAACGGGTACCGGAGGGTGGTGGGCATCATCTCCTGGTCTTTGTGGAGCGGGGGAAGGCTGCGGAATAAAGCAAATAGAAACCAGAAAGATTTGTCATTCGGCTTTGTAAGAAAGATAGCGGCGCTTAGTCCGTGAACTGAGCGCATCTCGGGCTCTTCTGGGGAGAGGGAGAGAAAATAATGGATCTCCTGTCAACGGAGTAGCCCTGAACTACGAAGTAAAATTATAGTACTTGTGCTATGCAAAACCCCCTTGATTGCACGGGGAGTTTGCACGGCGGTGTAACAATATGCTGGCACCGTGTCAGGTCTGAAAGCGCTGCAGACCCTGTACACCAATTGAGGCTTGTCTTGTTTTGTTATTCAGATTTCTACACTTGCATTAAAAACAGCCTTACAATAAGCAATGATAAAGGTCTGATTTAAGACACACTCAAGCAGGGCAATTCAGAGCTTAGGACAGTGATCTGTTATTTATAGGCTTTTCCTAGCACTCATCACCAGGCTGTCTGAGCACCTCGCTCACATTAATTCATTTCACCTTCGCAGCGCCCATCTCTCCTCTCTCCAATTTCCCGTACCCGAGACACCCGCCTGCTCCGGTTGCCGCTTGGCGGGCAGGGGAGCAGGGCGTGGAGGGGGCCGGGGGCCCGGTCTCGCCCCTCTTGCGGTTTAACCCCCAACTTTCTGAGGTGCGCAGGCCGGGGTCGAAGGGAGGGGGGGGGAGGCTTCCAATTAGAGGCGGCGCTGGAGGTGAATGAGAGCCGGCGTAAAGCCATCCCACTTGGAAGCCTCCTGCGAGAAGCCCATTCTGCCATTAACAATGGATTTGTCTTTACGAGGAGGTTAAGTACTTCGCATTATCGGAGCAGCCTTTTCTTTTTTTNCGCATCCTCGCCCGGCTCCGCAGCAGCAGCAGCAGCCGCAGCAGCAGCGCGGAGCCCCCCGCCCCAGAATGTGTGCGCAGAGCCCCCCCCCTCCGCTCCCGGGGAGAGAGCAGTATGCAGCGGCCTGACCCGGGGGTCACCTCCCTCCGGGGCGTGTGGGAAGGGCGAGGCGGTGGGAGGCGTCCCGGTAATCCTCAAGGCAAGAGCATGCTCTGAATTTTCCGGGGGTTAGCTCGGTGCTGCCCGCACCCGCGGCGGGGGAAGGCCGAGCCAGGCCGCCGGCGGAGCGAACTGAAGCCTCAATGTCTTCAACCAGGAGTCGCCAGCCTCCCGCTGCAAAGCTCGGGGACCCGGAGAACAAAAAAAGCACACAGGCGAACAAGCGCGGGTCTGTTCCTCCTTAGCCACGGAGGAAACTGCGTTCTACAAAGAAAGAAAGTTGAACTACGGTTAAAAATAAAAGTGGAACGAGTTTACCCCGAGATAACTTGAAGTCATTAGTTAAAGGGAAGAAAAAAAAGAAAACCAAACAAATAAAAAAAAAAACCAAAAAAATGCCCCAGCCCCAACCACCAGTCCCCAGACCGTAGGTGCACATGTGATCCGGAGTTTGCAGCCCGGGGGAAGGGAAGCGGGCGACTTTTGTGATGCAAGTGTGGGCCGATGGCACCGCAGATCCAGACCTGCGGGGAGAGACAAAGCCCAGATCAATGCATCCGGGAAGCCGCGGCTACGGCCACCTCGCCGGGAGACAGGCTAGTTCTGCTTTCTTACCGAAAGAAGCAATTTTAATGAGGTTTTCCCTAGGAAAGGAGAAAAAAAAAAAAACCAACCATCACACACCAGAGGCCTTTCGTCCAGCTGTGTGCCTGTAACTCATGTGTGTTCAAGTATAATAACTTTTAATGTCTAACCCTAAAACATCTTTATAAAAAAAATAGCTTTACAGTGTAATAGGCCAGGTGTCCTTCTGCTTGTTATCGAAGACAAAAAAAAATGTGTGGGAGCCTTTTCAGATGCGTGGCCCGCTGTGCCGGGATCAAACCCAGCCGCTGCCCGGGACCATGTGTCCCGCTGGCATCACGGCGGGACCGCAGCCTGCCCACTGTGCTCCCAGGGCTGCCCGGCGAGGAAGCCGAGCAGTGAGGCTAGAGTTTCGGTTTCCAAACGGTGGATATTTCACTTCTGCTTTGAGACAGATGAGTTTTTTTTGAGAGAGATGTAGCGAAAACCCAAAGCCCCGTGATGGCAGTTTCGTGAAATGCCAGCCCTTTGGCCATGACCTGTCTGTGCATGTGTGAAGTGTGTGTGCGCTCTGTGTCCCCCTCCCCGAGAATCTGGCGACGCTCACGTTTTTTCCAGATGTGGATTAGATTCTCGATTAAAAACTCTTTTTTTTTGTTATTATTTTTTGAGGGGAGTGCGCTTTGGTAGAGACAACTTTAGGGAACTCCTGCTTTTCCATCTTGAGAAATAGCAGTGGCGGAGAGCAGGCAGACATCGCCGGCAGTCCTGCTCTTGGCGCTGAATCCTCATCGCCCTGCTTGCTGCTCGCTGCGCTGTCGGCGAGGGAAAAAGAAAAAAAGCTCTAGCAGCTCGCAGCGTCTCCGCAGCCGTTTCGCGCAGGGTCTTGGACGGACGTGGTGATTAAAAAAATCCACCCCGGGGCGAACTGTCCGCGTTAATCGCTTGGCGTTTGGCTGGCAGTCGCTCCCACACGGAGCCGCGGCGAGAAAAGGGGCTGGATGCGGCGCCGGCGGCGCTGAGGTGGCAAAAATCCCGCTTCTCCGGGAAGGCGCCCGGGCGGTGCGGGGGAGATGCGGGGCCGTGGGCCCGCCTGGGAGAGCCTCCACGCCGCGGGGGTTCCTCGGGACTAAACCTGGGAGTATCGGCGGGGATGGGCGTTACGAACGTGAAATTTACGAGGCTAGCTCGCCGAGCCAAAAGTTGACTTGCCAAAGTAAATAGATGTAGCCGATAACTACCAACCCGGAGATTAAAAGAGCTCCTCAAACCCGGGTAGAAACCTTAAAGCAGCCGTAGAAATGCCAGCGAGGGAAAAGGCGATTCAGTTGCCACCCCGCCCTGGGTTGCCACACCGCTCACACGCGGTAAAAACCGCGTTAAGGGCTGCCAAAGCCGGATCAGCCGAAAACGCTCTTTAAAAAGGTCCCCCCCCCGCAGCCCCCCCGCCCCGCGCAATGCAGACGTTGACAAACGAGTGCCTTTTTTTTTTTTTTTTTTTTTTTCCACCCCGATTCAGAGCTCGGAGAAAGGGACCGGGGAGGGGGGGTGGGAGGGGGGCGGCGAAATCGGCGCGGCTGAGCCACGGACCACGCGAAGTTGGGGGGCGAGTGGGACCAGAGAGGGGCCCCGGGGGAGGGCGGATAACGCCCTCCATGGGTAAGAGGGTCCGTTCGGGCTGTGACCCTTGCAGGGGGGTTCCGGACGGCTGCGAGCCCTCGCCGGGTCCCAGGGCGGCGGGGATGCCCCTGCGCGACGGGGGAGACCCGGAGCCGGTGAGGCTGGGTGGGGGCTGCACCGTCGGGGGGGGGGGGTGATTCCATGCAGCGGGACGGGTTGGGAGCAGCAGGGCGAGAGGGCCGGGGGCGAGCGGAGCGGCGGGGGCCAGCAGCCGCTGAGGAGCCTCGCAGCGATGTCTGGCAGCGTCGCCGCCGCCGCCGCCGGGTTTTTGACAGCTTGGCGGAGCGCAGTGAGCGGAGCTTTATGGTAATTGCGGTTCTCCACTGGCCTTCTGGGTAGCGAGCGAGGGGAGTATCGGCGGAGCTTGGGGGGTGGGGGGGCGGCTTTCCTCTCCCTGCCGGCCGGGGAGCGCGGGAGGAGTCCCCCCCCGGGGAGTCGCAGCTTGGCAGCGACCTGTGCCAGCCGGGGGAGAGCGGGCGAGACGAGGGGCTGGCGGCGCGACGGGGGGTGCAAATCAATTAGTCAGGGCAAGCAGCGGGGGGGCAGCGGGCGATCGGCCGGGCGAGCCCTGCCTGGGCAGGGAAACGCAGCTAGGGGAGGGGGAAACTTGCAAAGGGAAAAAGCGGTAGCGGCGCTGCTGCTGCCGCTGCTCCTGGCGGCGGCTCCCTCGGTGCAGCGCCTGCCCGGGGGGAGGGGAAGGGAGGGGAGGCGGCGGCTGGAGGAGGAGGAGGTGGAGGAGGAGGGAGAGAGGGAGGGGGGGATGCGAGGGGAGCGCAGCGTGCAGCAGACGGAGCCCGGTCTCCCAGCGGCAAGGTGAGGAAGAGCGGCTTTCCCGGCGGACTACAGAGGGGAGGCGGGAGGGGGGGGGGGGGAGAGGAAGAAAAAGAGAGAGAGAGAGGAGGAGAAGAGGAGGAGGAGAATTAAATCCCCAGCCACACACACACAAAGCCGCGGCGGCCAGGGCACGGGAGACGGCGGCGCGGGCGAGATGTGGGGAGCGCCGCGCTCGCCAGCGCAGGAACTTCGCCCGGAGCAAGCCAGCAACATGGCGCTGCCAAACCAGAGCCGGCAGCCGGAATGAGCATCGCGGGCTGCCGCTCCCGCTCCCGTCGCTGAGCCCAGCCGAACCGAGAAGCAAAGCTCTTCCCGCGGGCACCTGCCCCGTCGGCGCAGACGGCGGCCGCACTCCTGCCCCCCCCACCCCCCGGGCCCGGCAGCTCGCTGCCCCTTCCCGCACCCCTTCCCCGACCCGCCCGCGCCGGGACAAGCCGTGGCACACGCACCGACGGAGAAGGGGAGGGAGATAGAGAAACTTTTCTCGCTCCTCGCCCTCTCCCGACGGGGCTGCCCTTCCCGGGAGAGCAGCAGCAGCCGGGCGAGGCAACAGTGAGGGGACCGGCGGCGAGGACCGAGCACGCCGCAGCCCCGCGGCGCGGCAGGAAGGTCAGTGCTCCGCTCCGCGAACAGCTCCCGTGCGGAAGCGCCGCCGCCGGGTCCCGCCGTGACGGGGACGGCAGTGCGGCGGCGGCGGCGCGGCTGAAACTTACGGCGCGGGGCAGCGGGACTCGGGCGGGGGGAGAGGAGTCTCCCGGCGTGCCTTCGGGGAAGTTTGGAAGCAGTTGTTTGTAAAGATGTGTGTTTGGGGCGGCGAACGGGGCGGGAAGGGGGGGGATGCTGCCGGTTGCGCTGTGGGCTCCGGTGTGGCTGTGAAAGGTGGTGGTGATGGTGTTTCCCGTCGTCTCGCACTTTGTGATCGTGAAGGCGCCGGGGCAGCGTCGGTGGGAGCCTCCCGGGGGACGGGGCGAGCGAGGAGCGGTGCTGGCGACTCACTAAGAGAGGCGCGGGGGTCCGGGGGGGGCGGGCAGGTGAGCGGCGGGGAGAGTCCGCTGCGGACTGGTTTCCCCGCTCCGGGAGGGCCCGGGGCGCCGCTCACCCCGAGATCCTCCCCCCCCCCCGCCGCGTTCCCTCCGCCCCGGTGGGGCGGGCGCCGCCGTGCACGTGGGGCAGGGCGGCCCGGGGCTTTCCCGTGCGCGGAGCTGTGCTGGCGTGAGGTCCGGCATGACACGGAAGTTTAGTCAGCCCCTAAAGTGTAGTTTGGAGTTGGGAGAGGGAGCCCGAGGGAGACTCGGGGCTGGCCATCAAAGGGGCGGCCGGAGCGGGACGGGCAGGCAGGGAGGGAGGCAGCGGAGGCTGCTTTGTGAAGCCGGGGCCAAGTGGGGCGGCTCTGCGCAGCATATGAGGCATGCATTTGATGTTCGCGGAGCGAGTCCGGGGGCGAGGGCTGCAGAGCGTTCACGTTCCTCTTTATTTCTCGTTGTGTGTGTGTGTGTATTGCGTGTGTGTGGTTTTTTTCTTTTCCCCTTTCCTCCCTCTCTCGTTTCCGCGATGTCTGTCAGATCCTGAGCTTGGTGATCGAGGAGGGGGCGAGGGATGGTGAAGAGCACTTTCCCCTCTTCCCTCCCCCCCCCCCCCAAAAAAAAATGCTCCGGCCGTAGTGAGCGGTGTAAAACTGACAAAGTGTGAGGACAGGCTTTAATGGTATCGCCTCGGAACTCCTCGCAGCATTAATTCCCACTAATGAATCTTTTCCAGAAACTCCGTTCATTGCTTTCATCTGCTCTTTGGAGCCTGCAGCTTTTGTATTCGTATTTGTATTAAAAAGGGGGGGGGGAAGGGAGCTGAGGGGAGCCCAGCCCGCACCACGTAGCCCTGTAGCAAAGCCCGGATTTTCCAAAGGTTTCTATTAACTTTTTTTTTTTTTCCGCCCCATCCCCGTGGCCCTACCGCGGGAGGCAGCCGTGGAGAGCCATGCCCCGCCGGGGCCGCTTGGGAACAAAGCTGGGGGGCAAGAGCGGGCGGGCTGTGCGGGGTCTCGGCCCCCGGGGGAGTGCCTTCCATGCCCCGCCGGTGGCTCCGCCGCTCCCGGGGGGGTCGTCGCCGTCGCCTGCGCTGCCCCCTCCCCGCCCGCGCTTCTCCCGCAGCTTTGTGCCCGCCAGCCCTCCGGCCGCCGCTCTCGCTACTTTGGTCCCCGAGACTCTGGTGCTTGTGTTTGTCGGTGTCTGGAGCCCGGTGCTTGTGGCGCACCGATTCATTTCCTTTCGGGTTCTAGCTCCTTTCGGAACAGCTGGGTGTTTTTTTTTTTTTTTTCCTCCTTTTTTTTTTTTTTTTCCTCTTCCCGAGAGGTAGCCAGAGCAGTGC
This sequence comes from Syrrhaptes paradoxus, assembly GCA_013400615.1. Taxonomy (NCBI): domain Eukaryota; kingdom Metazoa; phylum Chordata; class Aves; order Pterocliformes; family Pteroclidae; genus Syrrhaptes; species Syrrhaptes paradoxus. The sequence continues at coordinate 105,764 of VZTO01019031.1, forward strand.
TCACCCTAATTGCTTTTAGGAGGATTAGGAGCAAATTCCTCCTCCCCCCCTCTGCCGCCTGCCCCCCTCCTCTCTGAGTTGCCTTCACGCGCCGGGGTTGCAGTTTATCCCTGGTGCAGTTCTTTGAATTGCTGTCACAAATAGGTGACTCAGAGTTAATTAGGAAGTATGCACCGGATCAATGGGCTGCACAGCTCATTAGTTATTCCCCAGCCTTTTGCAGCGTTGGACCTCCGCCTCCCTCGCCCCATATATACCCCTCTTCTATAAGCAACCCGGAGGGCTGGCAGGGACCGTGGAGCACTTCGGGTGAGGGCGGGGGGGGGGGGAGGAGGGGGCTGGGTGCGAAGGGGCGTGATGAATACGGACATTGAAGTTTCCAGGTTGGGAGGTTGCGCGTGGACGAGCGGCCGGGTTCTCTCTTGTTCTCCCCCTGCCCCCCCTCCCCACGCGGCTCAGGCTATCAAACCTGCCTCCCCGCACGGGCGTGGAGGGCCCTCGTCCACCCCGAGGTCGGAGGGACGAGCCCGGAATGTTACCAAAAACAAACAGAGGGACCAAAAAAAAAAAAGTGCATGTGTGTTTATTGGAGCGTACGCTGAGAGAGCAGACAAAATCTCATTTGTCAGGCATGAAGGTGGGCTGTGTGGAAGGCTATAAATATACCGGGGAGGATTGTACCGCGGTCACTTTTCTGTTCTTCGCCATTTCTAAGGTGAGTAGCGGAGGCTGAGGGATCGGGCAGGGGCTTCTTCTGGTATTGTTTGTCCGTCTGTGATAGATCGGTCTAGACAGCCGCTCAGGCTCCCCACGAGCTCAGGAACCGGAGCCTGAAAGGGAGAGTGGGGGAGTCGGAGAGGAAAAGGTCACCACGATATTTTTTCTTTTTTTTTTTCTTTTTCTTTTGGTGGCGATGGTTGTTAACCCTTAAAGCTGAGAGGAGATTGCAGGCGGCTTCTCTGGCCTGGAAGGATGAGGGAGCAGCAGCGGTCGCAGGGATGCTGTGGAGCAGGGGGGGCAACTGGGCAGTGCGCCTCAGGCCCCCGGCGCTGCTCTGTCCCTCTAATGGCTTTATAAGAGCTGTTTCCCACAACAGGAAAAGAGTTCATGAGGCGAGTGCCAGATTATTTCGTTCCCAGGAGTTTCCTCTGGAAACTCCGAGGAACGCTTGAATCCAGGCTGCGGGGCCAGGGAAACCACTGCAGCCCCTTAGGGGCAGAGGGGCCCTGGGGGTGGCCAGGCAGGCAAGCCCTGGTGGTGGGACATCCCCAGCAGCTCTCTGCCTCCCCTGGCCCTGCTGTGACCCCTCTTCCATGGGTTGCAGCAGAAACCCCATAGTGGAGGTTCCCAGCCCAGCGGGGGGAGTGAGTTTCCGCGGCCACCTTCAGATCCCATCAACTTCTCCCCTGGCAGCTGGGCGCCCTTGGCCCCGAGGGGCTGCATGTGTGTTTCACGGTGCGGGGCAGCCCTCAGCTCGTGTCTGTGCATGCAGAAGCTGGGCATACCTGCTTCGGGGTGTTTAGAAGCCCGTGGGGGCACATGCACGTCGTGGAGCGCAAGGGCAGGCGGAGAGTGGGGTCTGTGCTGGGGCTTGGGTGGGTCGGGGTTATTTGCAGCTGCGGCGTGCGTGTGTGCTTCCTTTTGTACTGAGACATCCTCAGTGGATGAGATGGGATCCTGGCGTGCAAGCCTGGGCGGTACAGATTAAAAGCAGTTAAGGCTTTGGAGCGATAGATAAAAGCTGGTTTTGTTGGATTTGCCTGCAGCGCAGACCATTCCCATTCGTCTTTGTCTGAGCCCTGGTTCCGGGCGCTACAGCCTTATTGGAAATGCTCCCGAGCAGTCCGCTCAGCCAGGGCAGCAGGCAGCTCAGCGCTTATTTACACGTCACATCTAAATACATCTCTAATTAGATAGAAGCAATGCCGGAAATGGCAGATTTGTTGCATATCTAATAGAGACCAGTGCAAACAGACTCAGCAGGGTTTCCCTCTCTTCCCTCCCCCCCCCCAAAAAAAAAGACTAGCAAGACCAAGCTAGTAATCTGAGACCCAACGGCAATGATTTCTCCCATTTGAGTGCATTATGAACCACATTGGCAAATTACTCTATTCTAATATTTAAAGCAATCCTTAGAATATGTGAACTGAATTCCCAAATATGGACTGGGTCTTGAAACAATACTGGTGCCTTGGATTTATTCCTATGCTGGTGGACAATCCAGGCTCTGTGTCATGCACTGTATTTGCCTTTACCAGGATGTGCCGAGAGCTGCAGCTTCTCAGGCAGTTCAAAATTGTCATCTCTTTCCCCTCTTCTTTCTCCTACTCCATGATAATTCACTTTTTTTAAGGTTGATAATAAAGCCAAGGTCCCCTAGGAGGGATGCCAGGGGCAAAGCAACTGAGCTCCAGGGGCTCCAGTACAGTCTGCGCAAGCAAACTTTGTGGATCTGTGCAGCTGCAAGACCACACAAAGTTGTTGACATGCTTTCGGGTCTCCGTTTGTGGAGAAAATGGACCCAGGCCACTGCCGCCCAAAATAATGAGTGCTGCGCATACCAAAGCAGTCTGCTGTGGCTGTCGCTTAAAAGGTCTCTCAACTTTGACCGGTGAGTGGCCCCTGCAAAGACGGGCAAAAGGCCTGCTCCAGCTCAGGTCATGGCTCTAGCAGCCACGTTGCCCTGGGATTAAATGTGGCTCAGAATAAATTCATGCTCGGCACGGAGGAGAAGCGGGCTCTGATTTCTGCACATCTTGAGAAAGATGTGGGCTCTAGCTGGGACTCTGCAGCATAGTTGGGTTGCGCAGGTGATATGCGATACGCTATCTTTCCCCCGAACACCGCCATACATCACGTTTTAGTGCAGGCTTAGAAAGAACAGCATGAAGCTGAGTTTAATACTTCCTCCTTAGGCTGGTGTCGCTTTGGAAATAATTGATGGCCGGAGTGGGCTCACTCCTCTCTTTCTTGGTTTTGCAATAACCTGAGTGGAGGATTCGAGTTGGCTGGCTGGGGAGAGAGCCAGGCAAACCCCTTTTAACTGTGCTGAGCAGCTCTCGCTGCTCGTGTGCGTGTGTGCAGGAGGCAGCGTGGAGGCCTGGGCTGCAGGCAGGGGGAGTTCCCCTGGCCCTAAGCAGCTCCTGTTAATCCTTGTGTCCTTTCAGGGAACCCACTCACAGCAGTCGCTGTGCTGGAGCGACCTTTCCCTCTGACCTGACCCGCTGGGGTCCCAAGGCTGCAGCGGGCAGGGGTGTCTCTCCTGGGGAGTGTGTCTTTTTGGGGGGGTTTCTCTGGAGCTGGCAGCCAGTGCTCTTTTGAATGGATGATCAGACGAGGTGGAGACGGAAAGGAGGAGGCCAAGAGCTCGTCGCAAATGTGGATTTAGGAAAGTTCTGCTGCTTTCCAGCAGGGAATTCATTTTTCCTTGTTTGCTGGACAGCAGTTCTTGGCTAAACAGAGGTTTTTTTTTCCCCTCCTCTCTTCCGCTGCTGGAAAAGTTAGCAAGTGAGAGCACGCTTCAGTACCTGTCCGTCTGTTTTCCTGAACTGTTGTCTGAATTATTTGGGACTGTTTCCCTCTGCACACAAGCACTCCTTGCACCCTGGACCTACCTCGTGAGCTAATAGATTTCAGTGCCATGTGATTAGACATGCAAGGAAGTCCACTTGGAGAAGATCTTGACAGCATGAAATATAATTTGTGATCTGAAAGACAGTTTCCAGTATAATCTCATTATGCACCACAGACTCCCGGTGTTATTTTGTAGAAGGAGGACAATGATCAATTTACATTGACCTGGGGCTGGGCTAGCTTTTAGATGGTAATTGCCATATTGATTTGCATGCAAAAAGAAGACCTGCTAAAATTAAAGACCGGAAGCTAAATTAAACTAAATTTATTGTCTAGGTGCAAACTAAAAGACTTGTTAAAGTCTAGGGTAGACTCAGAAAGATATGAAATTCAGAAAAAAATTATTCTCATCTTGATCGCTCCGGAAAATGAATCTACATGACAGAGATCGGGGCTGCAAAGACCCTATTGTGAGCGGAGGCACACAAGCCGGGGCTGTTCCGTGTAAGCCCTGACTCTCTAAACAATCGGAGAATAAAATATCTCCTCTGTCCAATGAAAATCCTGGCCTGAATGTTGGGATTGTCCTGCTAAGGAAAACAAAGCTTTATTTGGATAAGACAATTAAAGTGGAAAGCGCAGAATCCACCAGCCACACTGGGAATGGCTCGTATAAAGAGACGAGTGTGTTGAATAGAGCACTGGGGAAAGGGGGAGGCTCGGGGCTGCGCTCCGCGGCCGCGCTGGCACCGGGAAAGCCGGGCATTGTGCTTCCTCTGACTGCTTCTCGGCCAGGAGGGGTGAGAGTGCTCCCAGCCAAACGCGATCTCTCCTTTCTGCCGCTCCCTCTGCCCTCACAGCAATCTCCCGTGGTCAGGAGCTGCACCGGCGCAGCTCTGCAGCAGGGTCGTTCCCCTTGCACCTCCAGATGGCCCACGGTGGGTTGCAGTATGCCAGCCAGCCTGTCCTTTCTCACAGCGTGTTTTGCTTTTTCATTTCCAGGTGGAGTAGCTCTAGCTCTCTTACCCCAGGTGTTCAGTTAACACTTGGGAATACTTCACCTAGGGGCCTTGCACGTCTTTCAGTATTTGCATATTACAAAACATTTGGGCCTGTATCCTCTGTTGTAAAAGTCAGCTCTCCTCCTCCATGGGAGTATTGGAGTAGCTGGCGCCTGGCACAGTTGGTAGCAGATAAAAGTATGCCCGTACTTGCACAGGCAGCAGACTCTGTGCCTGGGGCAGCCCGATGGCTGTCCTTGTACTTGTGTGGATGAGGTGCTGGGAGGCTGCCTGTCCCTCACCTGCTGCTGGGTTTCCCCCTGTTTCCCCCTCACTCCCCAGGAGTGGAGCAGCATTGTAGCTGGGGGTCTCCTGGAGGGGGTAGCAGAGCTTTGTGGGGCTCATTTAGCCACGGTTTGAGTATGGTGTTTGCGCATGATGGCAGGTATGGACAGAGAAGTGAAATCAAAGCTGGAGAGGGGCATATTCTCAGCTCTCCTTGAAATTCACAGAGAACTCGCTAATGGCAGGAGAAGGGCTGGGCTGAGCTCCTCTTCTAAGTGTAAATTCCCTCCCTGAGACAGACTTTCTCCATGTGAAAGCTCCTGGCTATGGAGAGATCCTACAGGGATCCCTGATCCCCGGGCAATCCCCTTTGCTCCCACGGCCCATCCTGCTGGGTTGTGCTCTAAGCCTCTCTGGCTTGCCCACGGCAGTAGGAGGCTGAGCTGGGCATTGGGGGAAGCCCTTCCCACAGGCTGCGGTCCCCCTGGCTCACCTTGCTCTGGCCTGGTATTGTGCTTGCTGTGTGGTATTGTCTTTTCCTCCTGTTTCAGTAATCAAGCACAAAGTGGATTAGCAAAACCCCGTGCAGAATTAAGCAGGCTGGTGTGAAGTTATGCGGAGCTCTGCCTGGAGGACTCGCCTGCCTTCCCTCCACAGATCTGTGCCGTGCTTTGCTATGCTTTGCCGTGCCAGGGCATGCCAGGGTCAGCAGGCAGGGGTGGGTGCTTCCCGGGGTCCCCACGGAGGGGTGGGCGAGGAGAGAAATAACTCCGGCTAAAGTTGTGAGCAGCTGGAATAATACTTGCAAGCAGGAAGTTATCTCCCAGGGTAAACGTTTTAATGGAATTGTAACCTGGCATTGCACAAAAACCCAACCCAGGGCAGCTGCTGCCAGCTGGGGAGGATGCAGGGCTCGGGGAGATGCGTGGGAGGCTGTGCCGTGCCGTGCTCTGCCAGGGGCGCCCACGGCAGAGCCGTGTGCGCGGAGTCGTGGGCGGCTGTGGCGCGGCCTGCCCTGAGCAGGCGTCTGAAGGTTGTCTTATTTTAGCTACAGAAATATTTCTCTAGATCCGTTACTGTGAGATCTTGTTTGCAATAAACTGTATTGGCTTTCCTCTTTATACAAATCGCTGGTATGAAAGAAAACCCAGCCTATATGCATGGAGGCAGGCATGAGCTCGTGAGATCAGGTTTCCTACTGAGCTCCCGGAGGAGAAGTCAGCATTTGATTGAAGCTACACTTGGTCTTGGTTCCCAGGGGACAGCAGCACTGAAACGTGAGAGCCCTCCCTCCTTTTTTTTCCCCCTCTTCTCTCTCTTCTTCCTCTAAAAGCCTTTGTGCTGAAAGAGCCTCAGTAGGCACGAATCGCCAGTCTCTCACAAGAGTGTGTTGCAGCCTTTGCTGACATTGTTTTGTTAGCAGTGGTTTTTACCAAGACAGCAGATTTCTAGCTACGTATAGGCGATGAATAGTCGATGATACTGACCTGTGAGTATGTACTGGCATCATTTGTCGGTGAATCCGATTCGGAAGTCGATTGGAGATGTATCACGTTGGTGTGAAGCACCTTACCTGCTTGGGGAGTGCTGCCCTTTGGCAGGAGTCAGGCCAAGAGGCAGATGCGCTTCCAATAAAATCAGTTGTTTTCCCTTGCTGGTGCTGGCTCACAAACTGCATGTGAGCACCTAAAAAGCACATTTCCGACTCCTGCGGCCTCTTTGAGAATTCATGCAGTACACATATTTCACAGAAAGTTGCCATATCGTGGTTTTGCCTTAGAGATGCCCAATTTGGGTAATGTTAGGAGTCAAACCAGGCAAGGAAAGGTTTCCTCGAGTTGATTTATTTTTCCCTTGCTTCTCTTAAGTAAATTCCACCTCTCCTCCAACTTTGCTGCTGATACAAAAATAAGTAAGGGCAGGGAAGGAGGTGCGGGGATTTATACTCAAATTCCAGCTGTGCCCAACAAAAGGCCCGCTGAGAGCGTGCTGCACACTCCTTTGCTGACAGGCGGTTGCATCCCCAGCGAAGCTGGACTCGGGTTTTAGCTTATTGGGGGTTTTTCTTTCTTGTTTTCCCTGCGAGCAAAAGGGCTGAAGGTGCAAACGCGTCCCTGCCTCCCGGCTGCGCGACGGGGCCCAGGTCATCGCCCGGGGCAAGGCCGGCGGCGGCAGCGGAGGGGCCCCTCGGCGGGAGGTTCGCTGCGATAACAGGTCGGGCGCTGCTCCCTGCCGCCGGCCCGGTTGCGAGGCGGCGTCGGGGCACAGGCGGTGCGGGGGCGGGAGCAGAGCCCGTCCTTCCCGGGGAACGGGCTGCTCGGGGGCGCGGCCGCCGCGTGCCGTGGGGCGCTGTGCAGCTGCCGGTGCGGTGTTCCCCGCTGCCGCGGGGCTCCCCCCTCGCCCTGCCCAAAACCGAACCGAGAGCGGAGCTCAACTTCTGATAAAGCATTTCGTCGGGAAGGAGTGCGGAATGGAAACTCCTCCTCGCTGCGGCGGGGAGAGCCCCGCAGCGCTCGGGACCCCGTGGGCATCGGGCTGGTGGAGCGATTCACCACCCCACCCGCCACCCCCCTTCCTCCGGAGCAGCGAGGCTCCGCCTGACCAACCGCCGGGAACAAGCACGTTTCTGGCCCCGGGGCGGGGGAGGTGGGTAGAGGGTGTTCCTTGTTTCGAGTAAACCAGCTGCAGTAGTTGATGGTAAAGCAATGAAAGCAGACACAATGCTGCTGTTGTTGGTTTGATCTCTAACTGGGGATTGTTAGTCTGGATTTAACTCCATGGCGGGCAAAGGCGGGGGGGGGGAGGAAGGCAAAGGCTGTTTACAGCCAGTGCAAATAATGTGACAGCTGTTGGAGCGCGAAGAGCCCGCGCCTCGCCGGCACTCGCACACAAAAGCTCTGAGCTGCGGCCGGATCAGCCCCGCGGCCGCTCCCGGAGGCACCGCCTGCCGCTGCGGCGCCCGGCGGGACTCCCCGGGGCTGGGCGGACATCCCGGTCGGTGGCAGGGCGCCGAGACCCGCTCCCTAGCCGCGGCCGCGTCGCCTGAAGCGAACGCCTCCAGTCGGGGAGAAGCCGCCCCCCGCCTCCCTCCCCCTCCTCCTCCTCCGCTTGATTTACAAGCGCATGGAGGCTGCGGGAGTAGCGGCAGGCTCCGCGCCCGACCCCGGCAGGCTTCGGCGCTGGGAAATCCTTCCCGGCGGCGGGTTTGCGCCGGCCCGGGCGATTTTTGTGGGAGTGGTGTCCCGGGAGCCCCATGGGAGGAGAGGGCAGCGTCGCTCCGGGTGGCTGCTGGGGTTGGGCAGGGCACGGCGCGAGGGCTGGCAGAGCATGTTGGACTCCTGAGGACTTGTTGGCGGAGGAGAAGTTGTTATCTCTTGAGATGGCAGCATGCAACCTCTGATAACCTGGCTCTGCAGGCACCCCTGCAGTAGGTCCTTAGTGAAAAATTCCTCCCGCATAAATAACCCAAGTGGCTATTTTCTCATCAAAGCCTCTGTATCTAAGTCCCTCAGTTCACCTTTTGAACATGGGATAAAAAATGCTGCCTGTTCTTCAAGTTTGCTCTGGTACCCAAAGTGATCTTCCAACCTTTTCAGAAGAGCCTCTGGAAAGTCGAGGGAACTTGGAGAACTGGGTTCCGGCCTATATTTGTACTTGACATAGTTTTGCTACCTAGGAGAATCACTTATATTTTACATAGTAAGTGACCTCCACATACTATCGTCTTTTTGATGAGGTGGCTTGGAGGTGGAAAGCAGGTGGGAAGGGGAGATGCTTATTTCCTCCCCCACTCCCCTTTTTGTAATTGACTTTATCTATTTCTCTCCAGTCAATCTATTTTTTTTCTCTGTTGGCCTTGACTGTCCCCTTCGTCCTCTATGGATTATGCTGTGCTATTAGTGGCGAAAGTGCACCAGTAGTCATTCAACAATTTTAGCATCAATTCCTATAAACTGGTGGGTTTTATGGCATGTGCCATTTTTCTGCAAGAATACTGCTTGCGAAACTAGTTTCGCCTTGGAGCAAAGGCGGAAAGATAAACAAGCCTGCATAGCCAAAACACTGGCAATCTCTGCCTCCTTCCAAATCTTTTAAAGTCACGGAGTAATATTTTCAGGATTATGCTGCAGCCTCTGAGGAGGGAATGTCGCTGGCGTTAAAAAAAAAAAAAAAGGAAAAAAGCTAATGCAAATTAGAGAAAAATAATTTTCTTTCAGCGATATGCAATGTATTAGTCACTTGTTATCATGCTTAGAGGCAGACCTCATTTGCGCGTCTGCCAACTCGTTCACATCTGCTCAGAGCTGTTCAGGGCATTTTAACCTTGGCGGTGTCGTGTCGTAGTCCCACGGATCAAGAACGAGTAATTAAAGCTCTAAGCAGCAGCAAAAAAATTCATAGCCGCCCATCTGCATCGCAGTTGATTCGCTGCTTTGTTTCGCTGTGGAGCGCTGGGATGGGAAGGCGGCAGAGCCGACGGCGGCCTCTCCGCCGGGGCATCGCTGCCTCCGGCAACTTTATTTCCTTTTTTTTTTTTTCCTTTTTCTTCCTTTTTAAAATTTTTTTTTCCCCCGTAAAAGCCGAGCGTTGTTGTTGGGTTTCATTTATTCCCCCGGTGTTTTCTGCACGCTGAGCGAGCGGTTCGCGGCGCTGGCTGTGCCCGCCCTGGACGTGCGTTTCTGCTAAAGGTCTGGGGAAGGTGATGTGAGGCTGGGACACCGGCTTTTGCGGAGAGGTTTGTCGAGGTGCTTCTAACCGAGGGCTGATTTTGTAACCGAGGGCTCGCCTGCGCTTTCCAGAAGCGTTCGGGAAAGTGTTTCCCATCAAAGAGAGAAACGTTAGCGCCGCAAACCCGACATAAACTTTAGGGCGAGGCTAATTTTTATGCATTGTTTAGCAGAAACCGAGCTGTTTATTTGTTTGTTGTTGGGATGGGGAGGGGGAAAAAAACACCGAGGAAAAAAAGCCCCAACTTCCCAAGCACTTTTTCTTCCATGCGGCCGCCGAAGGTTCCCGTGCAGCGGGGCCTGACCCCGGCCCCCCCGCGGCTGTGCAGACAAAGCCCTGCGGGAGCGGGAGACTCGCAGGCCGGCCGCGATCGGTAAAACGAAAGAAGGAGGCACCTAAGTTTAATATTTCGCTGCTGTGCGCCGGCAATTTGCTGCATGAGGCGCGGAGCCGTCGTCCCCGGCGGGGCTGCCGCGGGTTGGAGGCGGGGGGGGGTAGGGGGATTTGGGGGGAGTGGAGGGAGCCGCTCCCCATCCATCAGCCGCTCGAAGCTGTTGCTCCGTAAATGAGGGAACCGCAGGCCCTGTCAGCCGCAATTATGCAAAATGAAGTCGTCCGTGATCAATATCTCCCAACGTCCCCGACGGATGCGGGGGGGGGGTGGGGAAGCCGCCCCCGCCCGGCGTGCCACGGCGGCTCCGCGCTGGGGAGCGGTGCGCCGGGGTGGCCGGAGGGAAACCAAGGGCGTACGTCCCATTAATCACTCTCCCCCCGCCCCCCCGCCTCCCGGGGTGCGGCGGGGGCCGGGGGAAGGAAACGGGGGCCGTGCTCCGGTATTTCTGCAAGGATAACGTTGCGGAAGTGAGCGCAGCCTTTTGCTCAACTCCATCTCGTAGGAGTGCTGGGACCTCGGTATTCAATGTGTGTGAGGGTCTCCTCTCAGCCCCCCCCCCCCCCAAGTTTCCCGAGCTCTAAGAGGGGAAGGGGGCACGGTGGAGCCCGGTAAATGGCGAGCCCGTGGCGCGGCGCTCGCCCAGCCTCCCGCGGCCGAACAATGGGGAACAGGCGGGGGGAAGGGGCTGGCTTGGTGGTATATTTTTTTTTTTGCCCCCTCCCCTTTCTCTTTTCTTTCTATCTCCCGTTTTGAAAAGTAAAAGCCACAGGGAATAAAGGCAACAATGAAGGGCCCCCGGGATGCAGAGTGCGCGGCAGGTTCATGGGGTGGGGGCGCGTAGGCCTGTGCCTCTTTCCTTTTCCCGCACCGGGAATGCGGCTTGAAATTACCTGAAATGCACATTTCTTGCCCGCCCCGCGGTGCGTGGGTGTGCGTGCGTGTGACTCTGTGTGTGTGTGTCCCTGTGTCCCGCTCTCCCGCTGCTGCCGCTGCTCTTCCTTCGCAGCCCGGGCTCGACTGCTGCCTGTTGTCTCTGGCAGCAGCAGAAACCTCGCTCCCGCGCGCGTGGTGTGTGTGTGTCTGTGCGCGAGTGGGTGAGTGTGTGTGTGTGTCTCTAAAATGGCGCGGACGGCCTGGGTAGCGAGATGCCGCGGCGGGTGGGCGAGGGAGGGAGGCCGGGCTCTCGCCGGGAGGCCCCGTCTGCGTGGGGGCCCCGGGGGGTTTCTGTGGCACATTCGGTTTGCGGCTCCCTCCGCTGCCGCCGCCTGTTCCGGCAGCCGCCTTCACGGCACGGACGAACCAGAGGAAACCCCCCGCCCCCCCCCCAGAGAGCAGCCTGCCCGCCTGACGCCGCGGCGTGCGTGCATGGGGGGGGCGGAGGCATC
>VZTO01019032.1:0-23080 GCA_013400615.1 Syrrhaptes paradoxus
TTATTTTTAAGTACTGTCTTTTCAATGTGTTAGGTCAAAGCAAGCCTTGCTGATTAAAGTCAGCTTCTCCAAAGCTTGTTGTTGTTGTTTGGTTTCATTTTTTTATAGACTGTTCTTTTATACTGCCACCCAGCTCTTTAGGCATTAGTGTGTGCCAACAGTGCTACAGGGATCTTCATATTATTGTAGACTGAAGCACCAAAATTTTACTACAAAACCAGACAATATGTCACAAAGTGATATTATCAAGGGCTCAGAGACTAAACATTTTCTGTTTTCTACAACTGAAAGACTTGTAAAACTATTTCCTTCAATTGCCAGAAAACAGAACAGATTACTAAAACCTGCATGTTTGTTAAACCAAGTAAAATCAAAGTCTAATGAAGTCAGTAACATTATTCATTTTGACTTAATGGGTTTGATTTGTATCTCACTGCAGAAATCACGTGCAATTTGAAAAGGTTCATTCACCATGACTTTAAGCCACCCTATCCTACCACAAAAATTAGGGTTAAACAGTAGCAGCAAGCCTTTTTCTTTTCTTGGAGTACTTTTGCCATCCTTTAACTCTTTCCTGAAGGAGATTGTATCTTTTCTTTCCATTCTCATGTTCTTTGAACTCTTTTTCTCAGCTCTTCCAACTGTTGTTTCTGCATCCCTTTAGTCTATTGCAAGCCATTCAGNTAGGCTGAAGTTACCCTGGCAGGTCTTGAGGATTAGGGCTCTTCAGTTTGGAAAACAGATGACTCACAAGTGACCAGGGAACAATTATTCATATTTCCCATAATATAAAAACCAGGCGCATAAAATGAAATGGCAAAGGGATAAACAACATTATTTCCTTTGTCACGGTGTACATATTTAACTTGTGGAATTCACTGCCTTGGCACATTTTGGATGTCAAAATTAGGAATAATTATTAAAAATTATTAGACTAATGGAATAATGTAAAAAAGTGTTATCAAGTTCAACAGCGTAAGCTCCTCCCAAGGAAATTCCTAAACTATTGAAGAACAGGGGAGAGTATTGCAGCAGAAATATCACTTTATACTTGCCCTTCTCTATATCATTCCTGAAGCATCACAGCAGAATCTGGTAAAATACAAAACACTAAATAAGGCAAACGGTATGTATTATCCTTTACAGTCATTTATTCTTGATATACTGTTAACATTAATACTTAAACAGATCTTCAACTTATTCTTGAAAAGAACACCCGCTTCCAGTTTAATTTTTATGTTGGCTAAAATCATTCTTAGTTTTACAGGTGGGTAAAAGGAACAGCTTTTTGAAAAGAAACATACCAGTGTGACCAGTTCAGCAGCTCATTTGATGCAAAAGATTATTTTTTTTTGCCCCCCATACTCCACTCAGCTGCTGGCTTTTGTTAACTCTGATTGTAGAGTGAGCCAGACGGCTGATTTGTGAAAGCATTTAGATATGTGTGGAAAACCCCATTTTTCTCAGTCAAAAAAGACAACATATAAACCTCATTTAAGAAAAGATGTAGATCTACAATCACAATTAAAGTGATGATTTGCATGGTTTAGGCTTGTTCTATATCATGCAGAAACTAGGAGGAGAGTTTAATACAAATGACAACTTACAATTGGGACCACAGGGAAACTATTCCGTCATTATATTGAGCCCTAGAAAAATCCTCACTGAGATAAACCTGTGGGATGACCTGTTTGGTCATAACTGGTGTGATCTAACAGCAAAATGGCAATAGCTACCTCTTTCCGACAGCAGCCCAGTTCAGTATGTTGCAGTCTGTTAGATGTCTTTTTAACACGTAAACTGGCTGCAAAACCCAGTAATCCAGCTGTGCCAGGAACATCTGCACTGTGGACAGGGAGACTTAAGGCAAAATAGAAATGCTCCAATTTTATAAATCATCATATCTAGTAAATTACACGTTTCTTCCTAAATTTTCCATATTTTCACTTAGGGTTGTCAGTCAGTTCAATAATATCAGGTTTGTTACGGAACTGTAGCTCCAAAATAGCTCTTGCAAGCATTTTGCGAAGCTGCTCCTGTAAACTTCACCTCATTATCTGCTGTAGAGTTTTGTCTTCTGTAACCACTGAGCCTTTACAGTGGTAGATGAGCCCTAAATGCACCTTAAAAAGAGATCCTTCCTCATTAGAGACACATAGATTTCTTCAGGTGCTAGTTTACTGGGGGATGATGAAGGCCTCTGTCAAAGGCACCATGGCGCTTTTAATATGAGGGAGAAATCAGAACTTAATTTGGGCGTAATGTCTTTATATTTTTATCTCCAAGACCTTTGGTTTTTTCCATGTTTTCATGCTACTTATTTTTGCAGAATTGTTTAATTTATTTTTAAGTACTGTCTTTTCAATGTGTTAGGTCAAAGCAAGCCTTGCTGATTAAAGTCAGCTTCTCCAAAGCTTGTTGTTGTTGTTTGGTTTCATTTTTTTATAGACTGTTCTTTTATACTGCCACCCAGCTCTTTAGGCATCAGTGTGTGCCAACAGTGCTACAGGGATCTTCATATTATTGTAGACTGAAGCACCAAAATTTNTAATGGTTTTGATTTGTATCTCACTGCAGAAATCACGTGCAAGTTGAAATGGTTCATTCACCATGACTTTAAGCCACCCTATCCTACCACAAAAATTAGGGTTAAACAGTAGCAGCAAGCCTTTTTCTTTTCTTGGAGTACTTTTGCCATCCTTTAACTCTTTCCTGAAGGAGATTGTATCTTTTCTTTCCATTCTCATGTTCTTTGAACTCTTTTTCTCAGCTCTTCCAACTGTTGTTTCTGCATCCCTTTAGTCTATTGCAAGCCATTCAGTTTCCAACCTTAGGAGAAAAAAAAAGATTTTTATATCTTCTTTATAATATTTCTGCTTCTTTCTGATATAATTTGACTTTATAATTTGTTTCTTTTAGAATCTGAAAAAAATTCTATGCTATTTGTGATATGTCTAAGAAATCATACTCTGTTGCAGTGTATACAAGTGATTACTTCACTAGTAAATCATTCTTGCTTTATATCAGATGCTTTGAATCAGATTCGTCATAAGTGTAAAACAAAATCATTGCTTTCTCCATCCAGATTGTCACTGCAAACAAACAAGCTGAAGCTATGGAAAGTATAGACAGCTTCAGCTTGATTTTGCTATCACTTATTCCATTAAAATCAATGGAGTTGTACCAATGTAAGCCTGATGTAGGAAAGAATCTATTTCTGTTTACCTATACAAATCTAAATCATAGAGATATATAGATAGCTGTGTAAAAAATATACATATGATGATAATCTGCAAATACCACAGAAAGTATAGAAATAGCTGTATTTTATACACCAACAGGTTCAATTGCATGCAAATATCATGCATATATGCATCCCAGTGAAATGCAGGCTGGTGTATTTCAGAGAAAAGAATATGATACCGATCTAAAAAGCTGTATGCAGTCATGCATTAATCTTAAATTATCAAGATAAATCTACAGCCTCTCACAGAATACCTAATACATATCTGATAGGAAAACAAGACTGTTATTTAGACTCATTAACATGATTTGGTGAATAGTCCCCTTGTTAATACAACCTCTTTTTTCTTTCCTTTTTACTGCTTAATAGAGAAGAAAATCACGTTATTCGGACCTTGACTTTGAAGTAAGTTTTACTGAATTCTTCCTGATTATTAAAAGTATTTTCCTAAAAGTAAATGTGAAGTGTTCATTTTAGCATATTTTAGCCTCCTGACATAGTAGATGTCATAGGATTGTTCAATTGGTACTGTACAGAACATGATGAGCAATTCACTAAAACTACTTTGGTGCAACTTGTTTGTAAAATATTCTGAGATCAAACTCAGTATTAACCATCATGGTTTCAGTTTTTAAATTCTCTGCTTCTTCATTTCCATCTGTTTTTCTTTATTTTTTTTTGTTTTGTTTTGTTTTGTTTTGCTTCCTATCTACCTATTGAAAAAGCGTGGCACTTCTGTAGGGCAGGCCACGTTGTTGCAAAAGGTTGCTTTGGTCAAGAGATTCTCAGTCATTTGTTCTGTCTCTCTTTCTTCAATGCTAATTTACTGGCCTATGAGTTCATCCAGATAGTGATTATGAATGTGTCAAATTTTGAATGATGAAGTGCTGCAGTTGTCAAAGATTATGGATCACATTCTATATAAAAAAATCAAGTTTTTCATGTTGAATATCTGCAATTTCGGACTTAGACCCCATTTAATGAGAAGTTTTGGTTGTGTTAGTTAATGACCATTTTGTTGTACCTTAGTTAATATGATTAAGTTTCTTAGAGTTTTGTTTATTTGAGGCTTTTTTCTCTACTCTCTACCAGAAGCAATACATCAGTTAGTTGTCAAAGGAATGTTAATAATTTATGGATTTGGGGATTTTGCATAGGTTGTCTGCTCATGCATGTTAGTAGTTTGGCATAATTCATTATATGTGTGTTGTGGTTTGACGCACTTGGCTAGCAGCAAAACATGACACAGCCACTCGCTTGCCCTCCCCCTTCCTGGGCTGAGGGAGAGAACTAAAGGGGTAAAGGGAAAAGAGACTCATGGGTTGAGATAAGAACAATTTAATAACTAAACTAAAACAAAATTGAAAATGGTAATATATACAAATTTGCAAATATACAAATGAGTGATACACAGTAATACTGTTCCCCACATGATGACCAAGGCTCAGCCNCTCCCAGCTTCTCCTGCCCCTGCAGACACTGGCACAGCAGAGAAGCTGAAAAGTCCTTGACTATCTCAGCAGCAACTACAAACATCAGTATATTATCAGCCTTCTTCTCAGCACAAATCCAAACCACAGCCTCTTACCATCTGCTATGAGGAAAGTTAACTCTGTCCCAGCCAAAACCAGGACAATGTGTTTCCAGAGAAGTTGTACAATCATATTTGCATGGAAACTACAGATCTCAGGCTAAGCTTTACCATCCAGTGGTCAGTATATATCAAACATAAACTTTATAAATTACCCTCTCTGTTTTCATGTGCAAACAAAATCATTTTTTATTATTATTTGGGCTGTAAACACAGCACATATACTTTCAGGTTTCAGATTCTAGTCCACAGAGAAGAAAGAGGCCGAACTAGCAAAATGTAGCCATAGCAGTGGTCATAGAACCTTGCAAAGAGAGAGGATTTGCTTTGATGACCTGCTTTTTCTGAAAGGCTGACTTTCCCTGTCTGATTGTGGTTTCTTGGTAGTTTAATATCACATCTTAATCTCCTATGTCATTTTCCCCCAGAGAGTACAGTTACCTCAAGTAGTCATGTAGTCTCAAATAATGCACCGAAGATTCACACACTAAGTTTAAGGAAAATAAAATTTGCTGTTCTTTTAGAACTGCTGACTCAGACTAACCCCATCTCACCTCCCTGTTTTATGGTTCCTCTGACTAAGTTTGCGGGTCTTCCTGTATTCTTACACACAGTGTGGCTGTCTGTCTGAGGTAAAGCAAAATAAAAAAAAGACATAAAATGTTCAAATAGCCATCCAGATTCCTCTGCTCAGCAAGGCACACTGATGAAGGGAATTGAGGTAGTGCTGTGTGACCAAACACTGCTATGCTGATACTTCAAAGCTGCTTGAATGCAAAACAGAACAGAGCCTGGAGGTCAGCAAGAGTGACTGGCCATACTGCTTAAAGGTTTAACACTGTCAGTGCTGCTTCTGTGGTGACTGCCAGCTGGCACTCTCCGAGACAATGCCCTGTCACAGTTCTGAGTATAACAAATGCTGGGGATGTGGTAAACAAATGCTAAATATGCAGTGTGGGCAAGACTGTGTCGAGCTTGGCTCCCTGTGTACTGTTAACACTCTGCCAGCAGTCTCTGCACCCTCAGCCTCTCACACATATCTCTCTGTATCCGTACAAGAGAAACCTGCGAGCTGTGCCTGTCTTACTAAAGACTCTTGGGGGAATATTCCTGGGTGCCAAAATGCCAGATTTCATAGGGATGGATTTTCAGAATTTTCTTTACTGTTACAGCCTGGATAACCCTTGTCTCTCCAGTTCCTGAAATGTCCTTAGGGCACCCGTGCAACCTAGGTACCATTCACAACAGGCAATTCGGCTGTAGGCTTCTGGTTTTAGAGACTAAGAGAATTTCAGAGCATTCATGGAGAGCAGTCTGTGCCACATGGTGCCAGAGAAGGGTCTTGGACACTTTTAACTTGCTACAGTAGAGTCACAGTTTCATTGTTTAAAAAAAAAGAGACTGTGTTAGTGGGCTGCAATGTAGCACTGACCTTATTATAGACAATTTGAAGTAAAAACAAAGAAGAACATGAAGAGCAATTTTTGTTCTGAGGCCCACAGTTGCAATTCAAAGACAGCTGCTATGTGGTGTGAACACAGGCAGACCATGACTGTACTCAGAGACGTTAAATAGTCTCTGTCCCTGTTATCTCCAATGTAGGTAGAAATACAGGTGTCATTTTAAAGGCCTTTGCAATGGACTAGAAATAATAAGAGTCCTCTGACTGTGCTGGTTAGTGTTATAAAAAGCTTATGTCTCCAGTCAAAGGAAATGGAGAAAGAAAAAGATGACCTCCAAACTGGCCAGCCCTTATCATAAATGCTAGAGAGGAGTGTCTCAGGGATTGGGACACCTGTACCTTGTTTTCCCTTTTTAAATAGTTTATTGTTACCTTCTTAAATTATTCCTTTATGTAGGAAAAATAAGACAGACTGTAACATGCTGGGTTTAGTCTGTAGGCAGAAACTATTTATCCTACACAATATACTGTCCACTATTAGATTTTGCAAAGCACTAACTGATCTATTTAAACCTTGAAGTTTTCTAAAATGAACAGTCAACACGCAACAGCTTTACAGCTCTTTTCTTACTATTACCAAGGATTAGTTTAGACTCATTCATATAATCCAATATCCAAAACATGACCAAAATTCATAGGTCTGGCTGGTTTGGATCCTTGCTGTTGCTGGCTGCAACCCAAGCTGAGTGCCTTCCAGCCCCAGCCATTCTGTTCTGTTCTTCCCTAAAGCTGGGCAGGTAGCTTTTCATGAAGTTCTGCACTAATACTTAGCTGTCAGATGAAATAAAATTCATTCTAATTGTGTTTAACAGAAATACAGATGCTGTGGATGTTCCCAGGAGGACTTTGTAATAGGTGTGCGCTGACACTTACAGGAACATACAGGAGAGTTAAGCAGTACTATTGACACACGTTTCAGGATTCAAGATCACAATTAGCTTTAAATCCTATGAGAGGCTCTGACTTCTGGATTTTCCCAGCCATCCACCCCACTCTGGTAATAACATTTATGCCAAATATTTCAGAAAAGTGCCTTATTACTGTGCTACCCAGGATTCAAGTCATCTCTGGCTCTTTTTGAGCTCTACCCATGAGGGAGAGCAAGGATACACAGGACAAGTGTTAATACCAAAATGTCTCTTTTCTTTCCACAGAGCAGTAACCTCTCACCAGCAATAATAGTAAATTGATTATGAATTGCTGGAGGTGCATGCTTTCTGAATTTCATCTGCAATAGCTATTCATTATACAAACATAACACACTCACACAAAAGTTTGAAATCATTCTCTTATTAACCTGAAGACACCTCTCAAAGAGAAAGGTGAAAAAAAATATGCCTGCAGGAAAAAATCCTTTCCCAGTCCTTACGTTTGGCAACTGATTGTACCTATAGCATCTTGAAAACAGCATGTTTCCATTATAGGGCTGGGAAGGCATTCCCCCATCTGTTCTTTTCTCTTAGCTACTTTGTGCAGTATTTGAGAGAGAGCATTTTTACCTGTGACAATATAGAAAATATCCAAGGCAAGATGAATGACATCATTGTTATTATCATTATTACTATTATTCATAAGATTAATAAAAAATCTTCATGACTTTATTTGTGCTTGAGACAGAGTTCAGCTAAAATCCTGTCAATAATAAAAAAGGGAGCTGGGTACGGACTTATGTTTGAAGTCCTTGCCATCCTGATGATAGCCATCCACACCCTGAATCCTCTTCTGAGAGCAGATGCTAATTAGAGTCAGGCTTTTCAAAAAACACACTTGGTTTTACTTGCCAGTGAGGGCAGAAATGTGGAAGGGGTGTCAGTTCAGTCTGACCTCCTTTTGAAGAGTTACGGAGCCTGCAGGGAAGAGTAGGAGATGTGTGGCTGTAGCCTGGTAGCTAACCTGGGTATATATTGGTCAAGATCTCCAGCTCAGTGTTGATAAAACTTATGTATTCCTAAGACTGACAAAGCTGGGTTTTCCACATTGCCCATAGAATCACAGAATCATTAAGGCTGGAAAAGACCTCAATTTAACAGAGGAAACATTTTAAACCCCCATAAACACTTAGTGGGCTGTTTTCTCATAAAAAAGTGTTACCCAACAGAGCATATTTTCTGGAAAGGAGGTAAGATGTTGCTTTCTAACACAGAATTTAAAAGAACTCTACAAAAGTTGGAAATTTAAGTTACTGAACCTTAGGTTCAGATCATTCTTTATAAGCAACGGGAAGGGGCAGGTGTCAGTGGGTAGGAATTGTGGAATGGAAGCCAGGAAAACACAAAGCAACCAAAAGATCCATAGGTACATGTGCATAACAGTCATTCTACTATTAAGAATAAAATGTAAAGCCTTTTTTCTGGCAGACTTCCCACTGCAAGTGTTTAATTTCTCCTCCCACCTGCTTCTCCTCAGGAGTAATGTAATGAACTGAGTAAGGCATTTGCCTTATTCATATTTGCTGTTTAACAAATTCCTGGGTACACGATTTAGAAAAATGTCAGAAAGTAGCATTCTCTATGTTCCTAGACTTCTGTTAAAAAGCTTCCAACTGGAGATACTTGTTTCACAGTCATATGCTATTTCCTGCTTTTAGAGACAGTATTTTAACCTACCAAATCCATTTTATTTTTGCGAGCATGTCTCCTTATTTCAACCAATAATAATCTTTGAGGGAGAACTTTTCTTTTTTAAATTCCATGTATATGAAATTTGCTACACACCCCTGTGTACCATAACAATAATAGCTTAAAAGAATCCCTACGAAGTCACTTAAGTTAAATTCCCCTCCTAAATTTAGATCAGCTATCTCTAGTTAAACTACATTTTGCAAGGAGTTCCTCACCAAATCCTGCAAAATTGTTTCCCTTCTTCACCCCACAACTCACGTTAAGTTAATGGGTCTTTGATCCCTTGCTGTATCGCATGTCTCTCGTGGGAATGATGTTGCCGATTTCCTGTTCTCAGAAGGGAAACAAGTGCTCAAGCTATGGTGTAGCTATATTAAGGATGATACGGGTATTAGAGCATAGTGGTGGAAATGCATGATCAAAAGAGCAGCCACATGTCATTAGATTTATAAACACAGAACACAAATGAGAGAGAAAAATTAAAACTGGTACTGGTGAAGCATTATTTGGGGGTCAGAGACTGCCATTCCCTTTTAGAGGGTACTGACCCAGTCCTGGCAGAAGCGTCAGTTGCTGGGAAGGGTCACGCTTGGGTGCTGCATATGAAGCTGGCAGGGTTTGTCGTGTACAACGCCAGGGAAAATCAGGTTTGACAACTAGTGGGCATGCAGAGGGCCTGGTGTCCTGCACCTTTTCTGTCAGCGTTACTGGCTGCTGCCCTGGCTGTAACTCCTGTTCAAGCCGTTACAAAAGCTTAAGAAAAGCCAAGCTGAGCCCATCTGCTGTTGGACTGAGGTGAAGCGTCCTCAGTCCCTCCTCCCACCCAGCCCACAGAACAGTGAGATGTGTTGAACAGTGAGCAGCCTTCGTCTTTGGTCCAGAGGCCGGTCTGAATCCATACCTGAGCATAAGCTTGTTTGGAAACAACGCAGATGGTAGGCTTGACAACCTAGGCTTGAAAACAGGCTTCACTCTCCATGTAGCTGCCGAGGCAGCTGAGGGTCTCCTGCGACTGTGGGGGGTGTTTGGTATCCCCACCTCTCACACAGCAGTGCCATATAATCCGGTTTTGTGGCAGAATGCCCCGTGCATGGGCTAGAGGAAGGGTGGTTTCCAATTGCCCAGTCAATGACAGAAAAAAGCAAGGAAAATTGAAAAACTCTGCCTACTTTTCTTAATATGAATGGCATTTCAACTGCATTTTATGATGATCTGAATGACAAGAAGATGTCTAATTAAAAAGATGTAAGATTCAGGGCTTTTCGATTCTCATAAGAATTATTCCCGTAGGGACCATTACAAATTGCTGTTCCATTCCTATAGAAATTAAAATGTTAGCATCGATGCTGAAAAGAGAAATCTTAGAAAATATTCTTAATGTGCAAGAAAAATATCCTTCTGAGAAACTGCCATCACTTTCAAAATACTTTCAGGCTAACAGAAAAAACAGTGTCTCTTCATTTCAGCGACTCAATAAATGTGGGGTAAAAACAGTGTCTTGCACACAGGAAGAACATTAAACAGAGCAGAGAGAGGGCTCGGTGCAATTCACTTCATTGGGTGAGTCCATGGGGAAAAGCAAGCCCTGCCAAATCCAATTTACTTTATTATGTTGGGGAAAATAATGCTTCTCTTAAAAAAGCCCAGATTCAATTATAAATATAAGCAATTATGTTCCATTTTGCAGAAGGTCATGCATACAAGAAAGAGGCACATGGAATTGTTTCAAGAGTTAAATCAGAAATTTCAGACACTGGACAGATTTCGGGATGTACCAAAATCAGGCAGTATGGTAAGTTTTCCTTCTTAGCTATTTAAAATATGATGTATCCATAACAACAACAGTGAAACAAGAGTCCTTTGAATTCAGTCTGTTTCCTGAGAAGACCTCATTCTGTGCTACCTTTACATAGCCTCAGAAATTAGAACAAAATTTATTTTCAGTAGTCTAACCTGTGACAAGACTCATTAGGTTTCACAACTAGACTGTAACTAACTCACTGACATCATTACGGATGACAAGTAATTGAACTGTAGGGACACATTTCAGATCTGCACGTGCCTACCAAGTCTAAAGGACTTTAGAGAGAGAAAGCAGCTCACTAATGTAATTTGCCCAACAGGGCTTTTCCTCTAGCTAGGCAAGCAGATATTAAATTAGTTCCTACAAACGAGTCCAGATAGATTCACCTATACAAAAGACATTCCAGAAAGCACACAGGGTCTCTGTAATACCGTGTCTTTTCCATAATAGGTTTATAAATATTTACCATGGGAAAAGCAAAAATTAAATCATCCTGAGTTGACTCTGCTATCATCATAATTCAAATTTATGCACACACACTCATGCACACATGCATAACACTGTGACTACGTCTGATAATGACACCAAGGAAATAGTTGATTCTGCCTAATTAAAACAGCTAATTTAGTGTGACATATTTGTTAGCGGTAATATTATGATTAGTAATAATTTTATATATAATTTTATAATGTGAAAATTGTATATTAAATGGAACTGAGCTAGAATCATTGTATTCTATAACTTTTTCAGAAGAGCTGTTCTCAGACATGAAGAAGAGGTATTAAGCCGCTGTGAGGCCAATGGATTTACATCATTTACATCATCTTAATCCAGCAGAAATTTGGCCCTGATTCTTTGATGAGCCTTTAGCTGTGCTATGTGTTATTTCACACCCAGTTCTCGCTCACTCCCCCTTCTGAGATTTGCTGACATGTAAAATTTGCATTCACCTCCCTGTTTGAGATTTGCTGTCCACAGAAAGCTTGAATTAATTCAAAATCTCAAAGGGAATCTCAGTAGAAGAGTTGTGTTTACTCTGTTTCGCATCAGTGCTATATTTTTGAAAAGTTTGCTAATGAAAGCTGCCTAGAGGAATGCTCTATCTGTGAGACAGAGTGATCCAGGAACCTAAATATAGGCATCTCAGGCTATTTGAGACAGCCTCGGGTGTCAGTCTACAGCATGGTACAGTCAGGGGTGACGCAGGACTCCCAAAAGCCTGCACCTCTCAGGAAAGATAGTTGGAGATCAGGCAGAAAATCCAAAGGCATCTAAAATGGTGCAAAAATGTTAGGTTTTGGTAGCTAAGTTCCACCCAACATGTTACACCAGAAATCAGTAATTAAATTCGTTTTAGGCCATAATGACTTTTACCCTATGAAACTTAGCATTAAAAAAAAAATCATTCAGTAGAAAATAAACGGCATTCATCTTGTTAATCCTAATATACATGAGCTCATCAGCCTGTAAAGCAAGGTGGCTCTCACAGCGTTTTCAAGGACTAGGTTTCTGTGGTTCTGTCCCACACCTGCCCCAATTTAAAACGCAGCTGGCAAGCTCTGTTTCAAACCACTCTGTATTTCAAGCAGCAAGCTCTTCTCAATTACCTTCTCTTCTTTTTTCCCACTTTTCTACACAACCGCTGTTAAAAAGATGGCTATTGGTACTGGATCACTCAGCCATTCCTCATGTACGTTGGTTCTTGTGAAAGAAAGGGCTCAGCTGGCAGCTCAGGTGAGGAGTCTGCCGGAGCGCTGATTGTTCAGAGTCGCAACGGTGCCGAACACCCGCCAGCCTGGCTCCCTGCAAAGCCATTTCCCTCTCTGGCTGCTGTGTCTCATGAGATCGTGTTAGCCTTACCGATGGAAAAGACGTCATTTTGTCTTTGGTTTTAATTCTTCTTTCTTTGGTCTTCAGGAGAACTCGGCACCGAGCAAGGCTCCATGGGACAGTTTCAAAACCACGGGCGACTACCAACACTATACAACAATAAACGTATTAGACACAGAGGCAAAAGATGCTTTAGAACTCAGGCCAGCAGAGTGGGAGAAGTGTCTGAACTTGCCTTTAGATGTGCAAGAAGGTGACTTTCAAACAGAAGTTTAACAAAAAATGAAAACAAACTGAAGAAAACAAAAACAAAACAAAAACAATTCGTTGCACTGACAATAAAGAGACTTTGGGGAATCCTGACGCTCCTGTCTGAACATTTTGACTACTTTATGTCGGGCTCTTCCTGTGCCAAATGTCAGTGGCTTTTTTCGTACAGTATATTCCCACTAGTGCGGCTAGTGGAGAACCAGGTGTACAATTCTTACCATCGTGTGTTGTAAGTACCCGTGGAATGGATTTGTAAGGTAATCTTTATAGATAAACCTCAAGCAACGATTCATGTTGTAACAGCTTCATTTGGTTTAGTTTTCAAAAAACTTCACCATGAAGCACAATGTATATATTTATGCAGTTTTTAAAGTTTATAACAGTCTGTTTGGCCATTACTACACTTTTTACTTTATAATATAAAAGCAAAGGTTTTGTCATTAAATGAATGTCTGTTGAGCTACATTCTTCATTGCTTTAAATGCAATAAAGTAATAATCTCACTTTTATAAGAATAATATATTTCACATCTTTATTATTGCAGTTTTCTCTGGAAAGCTCAGAGTAGCTTTCTCTGCTGCAGCTGTGTATAAAATATTTAAAATGTTGTATGGTGTAAATAAACCTTTGTCTACATATCAGTTTCTTAGTGCATTTTATTCTGTATTTGTTTATCTTAAATTTGCATATTTATAACGTTTTCTCTAGAAACATGCATATTCAATATGTATTTGGAGTTTTAATAACATTTTGTTCTAGCTCCTGCAAAGAGTTTCTAAAGCATATTAGTAGGTTTGTGTAGGCATTCTGCCTTTTTTAAGGTATTCTTTTGTGATAATGTACCATTTAGATTGGACTTGTCAGAATGATAAATGACTTGTTCTGCTTTATAAGAATTTTTGCCCTGTTGCAGAAAGACAAATAATGGAAAATAAGTTAAGTTTCAATGCACAGCACGCAAAGAAAATGTTGATTCAGAATCATTACCTTCTGTGCATGGTCTTGTTGCTGTATAACTACAAGAAAGACCTGAAAGATAAAAAATTCTGGAGTATTTTAGACAAAAAAAAATTTGAGTGTGTTTCATATTATAAATCAAGAGCAGAGCATGATTTATGTTGAGAATACAGTTAAACAATTAGGAATAGAAAGACTAAATCCCCTTTTCCATGCTTAGAACCAAAAGCAAATCTTCAAAAATTCTTTCCTCGTCTACAGCATAGCTGGGGGGTGGAGGGAAGAGGAGGATATCTCAAATCTTCAGATGCCATACTTCTAGGAAAAAAGCTTTCCAAAACTATTTTAGTTCCTGTTGTACAGAACTGAATATGCTGCAGCCTACTAGCTGAAGAGCTCTTAGAGAGGAAGAAAACATGACCACCAATCTGTTCAGGATGAAAAAAGACTAGAATAGAGGCTTCGCAGCAGAACCTAATTCAGAGCACTGGTAAAAGGAGTTCATCATCCATCTGCTGAGAGAAAAGTACCTAGGACTAACCTTCAGGAAAGTGTTTCAGTTCATAAATCCTTTCTTCAGGCCATAATAAGGTACTTAAGTCATAAAAAGGAGCCTGACTTTGATGAGTGAGCATCTCGTGCAGTGTGTAGACTTCTCTAATCTAATACTTCAGCACAAATACAAAATAACTAGCCACCAACCTGGTATCAAGTCCATTAACTGCTTTAGGTGCTTAAAAGTTAGTACTCAGTATTGCAATACATCAGTCCATCAGAACTGGCCCTTTATCAAGAGGCTGATGCAGAAGGAGGCAGCTGTCAGGGCTGGGTATGCAGCCTGCCAGCATCACAGGTCTGAGATCTGGCAATGCACCAAAAAACCTCTCGCTCTTGTTTTATATCAAGTTCTAATCTCAAAGAGGCTTGTTTTCCCTTTAGATAAAGATATAAGAGAAACTGCACATTTTTTTAAGGTTTTCATCCACTATGGTAGGCATCTCTCAAGCAGAGCAGGTTTTACAAAATTTCTAATTTTTGAGACCAAATCAAGAAGCTTAGGCCCCTGAATCCATAAATGATTTAGCATCTCCCTTGATTGATCCGAACATGATACAAAACTAGAGCACCTTGCTGTTTCAATAACTACAGTGCAGAGATTATTTGCACAAGCTTTATATCACCTAACTCCTGTTCAATAGCGGTCTAGTTACAACTGCAGAAAGCTTGGGGTAGGCTACAGACTTACCCAGGAAGCATGATGAAGTGGTCTACACTCAACACACTGCTGACCCAGTTGTGCTGTTACTAATAACGCAGTTGGTTCAGGTTTAGCATTAGCCTGGTGTTTATGTACCACACAGCAGTCACAGGTGTGCTTTCAGTGTATGAGCAGCAATGTTCAGTGCCTCTTTATTCTGAGCTTGTGCTGTCCTGCCCAGAACGCACTAGACTTTTTTATTTTCCTGTATATTTCATATTTAGAACCCTTAAGAACAAGCTGAAACCCCGTGTTTGCCTACTGATTTGACTGCTTCATACTAAAGCCGAGTTTTGTTTTCCATAAGCAATATGCCCCAAATACTCGCAGTTTGCTGCTCGATGTGAAACGGAGCAAGTCAGGCTGAACCCAGCAGGAGAGTACAAACTTGTATGCCATGGCTTAAATGTTGACTGAGCACTGATGAGATGCCTGGCAGGATATTATATGCAAATAGAAATTGAGGCAGAACTCCCTCCATTATACTAGACCCAGAGGTGACAGGGGTCTCTGCCACTCGATGCACCCTGTGCTACCTCACCCAGCCTCCAGCTGCGGTTCCAGAAGCATTCAGCTGTTTGAGGGCTCAGCTAACCAATGTTGCTGCAGCTGGCACTAGATTAAGGCAGTTGAGCTCAGCCTAAAGTTTACCTTGATCCAATTTAAAATACCTCTTCCCTAGGCACATATAGGAAAGCAAATACTTTTTTTTGGGAAAGGCCTCATTTTCTCAACAGTTTAAATACACATTAGGAATCACATAAGACAATATGCAGTTCCTCTGTCTCTTTCTCTTACATACGCATACAGAGAAAGATTTTTTTCTGGCGAGTCAATGCTAAACAAAATATAGCTTGGACTTTCCAGTGTAGGGAAGCAGTGCATGCAGGAAATCCAGCTGAGCAGCCATGGATCACTCAGAGAGCAGTTCAAGATAGCCGTGATTTCACACCCAAGGCTGTGTAAAGGAGTTTGGTGTTGCTGGTATGAAAGTGCTAACAAAGCTATTTGCTACATGGACTCTTGCCAATGTTATGCTATTTAACCCAGAATCTTCAGCTCATCTTCTGCAATATCTCTTGGAAAGGACAAGAAGGAAAGAGAGACTAAGGGCTGCTCCAAGTGATGAGAGGAAGAACAGAGTGCTCCCGTGCTGATGTACCTTTAGAGTGCCATGGGCTTAACACTGGCCTATGTGTAATGCTAATGCCTCCTTAGGAGGGAGATTTAGGGCAAAGCCCTAACAGAAACCACAAACAGATGTCTTTTCCATTTCATTCACTACTGAGTCTGAATTTCTTCATAATCCCTGAAACAGTGCTTTTCTCGGGGAAATGTCCTGACACTCCTTCTGTAAGTACATGATTTGCTTCTATGGTGATAAGACATAAATCACTTAATATTGT
This sequence comes from Syrrhaptes paradoxus, assembly GCA_013400615.1. Lineage (NCBI taxonomy): Eukaryota > Metazoa > Chordata > Aves > Pterocliformes > Pteroclidae > Syrrhaptes > Syrrhaptes paradoxus. Next base: position 16,444 of record VZTO01019032.1, read on the forward strand.
TTTACACAGGATTAAACTGGGGTAGTTTCATTTAAAAAGCAAACAAACCCCCAACCAAACAAAAAGCCCCAAGCCCTGAGCTGCGCCAAGTGAAATGTTCTCTGATGCCTTGGCTGGTCTCCATTTCCCATAGTTGCTAGGCAATGCTGTACTTAGAGACCAGATTTAACAAAAGGGGCTGCTTCCCGCTTGGAAGCAGGCATCCATCTGTCACAGCATCAGCAGTGTGCTTTCCATGGGTTTATGCAAAAGGGTGTGGAAATCCCTGTTAACAATCAGCAGATGGAGACATTGTGTATTGATAGTAGACTGTGAGTTCCTCAGGCATTAGCTCAAGGTTGTGCTGTATCTCTGGATAAGCCACAAGAAGCTTCTAGAAAAAGTAAGCACATCTTTCTTTGCAAGGAAAGCCAAAGAGGCCTCACTAAAAAAAAAAAAAAAAAAAATCAATTGTTTGTTCTGTACTAGATTCAGGTTTTACTTCATTATTTCTCGTAAGGAACAGTTAATAATTTTTACCAACTCAAGTTAGTTACTTGACTATTCAGGCTTCTGCTTTAGGCCCCACGATTACCATTCTTCAGGACTGCAGGTGCCCTCATACGGAAGCCTTTCCCTGGTTGCTACCATCTTTGTCAGCTTCACAGCTTTTCCAGGTCTGCTAAAGTTCTTAAATAGTTCTCAGTAAATCCTGAACTCACTGGAGCATTCTGTTCGATCCCCGCTGTCCCATTTCACTCGGTGTGTCAGGGCAAGGATTCTTTTGGGTATCTGGTTAACCTGGAACACCCAAAACAATGCTTTGAAAGGTTCAATTAAATAATAATTTTATTTAAAAAGACATAAAATATTTAAAATGTAGTGGAATTACAAAAGATAAATGACTTGGCAAGGAAACTTTAACAATACCATCACCCACTGACAACACTAAAACTTCAATGATGTGACAACTACTAATGACAATACCACGATTACCAACAATATCAAAGACCCACAGCTGCTTTTAAAACTTATCAGTACTAAAAAGGGCGATCACTTACCACAGAAACTTGCCGAACAAGCTCCAGAAGGAGCTGGAATAAATCTTGTAACAGTGTTAGCTTTCTGTGCCAGGAAGATCATGTTAGTGCTAGTCCTTACTCTAAAGCGTGAGAGAAGTGAAGTCTCTAGTCCTCTGCCCTCCTCTCAGGCCTAAGATGGATGAAGGCCGCACGTTACCCTTGGCCTGGTACTATTGCTTCTCTGGGGTGTGCAGAAAAAAATTGATGGTTCTGCCTCTGCCATTGACCTTCCTGCCATACCTTCTTGACAGTGGTACTGATTATCTAAACACAAGAAGGATGAGAAAACAAAGTGAACTGTCTCAGCCATTTAGTGGAAAAAAGGAGTTAAATATCCCATCCTCCTTAAGAATGATTAAATAGCTAAGGGCTTTGTTCTGGACTCTTATTTGCTGGCCTGCTGCCAGAGGAAAGGTACTGAGAAGATTTAGGGGTGTAAGAGAAAAGAGAGTATAAAACAGATTGGAAAGAGACAGGAGGACTTAAGTAAGGCTGCTAAAATTACCTTTTTGTCTCAAGAGCCTCTCCAAAAAACCTTTAGCCATTCAAGTCATCACAGGAATTTCACGGTGATCAGAAACCAAATAATTACAATTCATTGATTTCCTAGCTCAAGGAGCGACTATTGTAAAGTTTGCTAGCATTTCAAAGGGATGCCTCATCTCAGCAGCTGCTTTCTGTGTCCCAGATGTCTGCCTGCCCTCCCTGTGAACTGAGGCAGCGGTGTGCTGGTTAGTCCCACTTCCACATCAAAGCTAGTAAAACCAGCCCACAGCTCTCTCCAGGCTGTGAATGTTTTATGAAACTCCAGTCATCAACCTTGACTGACAACTCCTCCTGCAACCTGGGGGATCTATTTGTGAAGCCAGCAGGCTTTTCAGCTTCATGCTACACAACCACAGCACCAGAGTCAAAACTCATAAAAAGGGAATTAACCTGGGTGAGAAGAAGACAAGCCAGTAAGTTCTTCTTGCCAGGGAACAGTTCAAGAAAAATGTTTTCACCTTGTGATCTGTGTGACCATAGATGGACGCAAACCAGAAAAACTTTATCCCCTTTCACCCGAGGAATTCTGGACAGGCAGAAAGGCTGGTGGAGAATCTATTTTGGTGACAGCTGGAGGAGCCTGGAAGGCTGTCAGCTCTAATATAGTCAGGTGGAGGATTCATTCCCACGCGCAAGATGCAGGTATAGACATGCAGAATTTGGAACCCACTCAGTCAGGGGAGCAACAGCATCTGCTCTGGTCAGCAGGGGATGTGACATTTGCTACTGTACTCTCTGAAACACACTGGTTCAGGGGCTGTACTTCAGCAGAATATTCTTGGAGACATGCATAACGTGACAGTTTCAAGTTCCTGGGTACTGGAATATCCTTCTCTCTTACACTTGAACAATATAGATTTACTCCCAAATAAAAAAAAAGACTACAAATTAAATTACTTTAAGTGCAAGTAAATCACCTTACCTGAAGAGATAAGCAGCTTAGTCCAGGTTTTGTTCTTTGTTATACCACCATAAAGCTGGAATAAATCCGTGGGCTTCACTAGAGCTATCTCTTATTCATAGTAATGTCAGTAAAGCAAAAAACATTTAGCTGGGTTTTTCCCCATGATAGTGTAAACATAGATTTACATATCTGACGTGTATGTAAAGTGACTAAATTTCTTCTATCATTCCCTGTATGCATATAGTTCTCTCACGTAAGTCAGGAAAGCATATATATGGATTTGTTTTCCTTCCTCTTTTACAGGAAGACTCTGGTAAGGACAGGTTGTTGGGAAGAAACAGAAGCTGAGCTCTAGCTATCTTTATTGATGTCCCAAACACTTTATGAAACGTTCCAGAAACATGAAAAATTTCAGTCTTGTTTGGAAGTTTTATACAAGCTGCCCTTTCAGGCAACATCAAAAAAGGAATTGATGGTACCTGTGTGCCTTAGCAATTCCTCACGCTTAGTAAGCAGAATAGATTGGGTGTTTAACAACTAGTCATAAGGTTTTCATTAACTGCAATGTTTCCAGGATACATTATGTCACAAATACACATCTAATGTTGTATTATATGCATTCAGTGTGTCTTTAAAAGCCAGAAGATGGAAATCTAACACCTCCTGCACAGCAAAGCTGTTCCTCTGAGTGTCAAGCATTAGGCTTCTCACAAACCTGTGAACTTGTAACAGGTATGAAAAAGATTATGTGGAGAGTCTGATCCCAAATACAATCACTCAGCCCCCAACGGGTTATGTTTTCAAGAGCTTGAGCAAAGAGAGACCAAAACGGTTTTTCACCTGAACTTCTGCACGTTTGAGATATCTTTATTTGAATCAAAACTTGCTATATGCCAGGTTGAGACTGTTTTAGCTCAATTTGAAGTTCTCCTTGAGAGGCCAGAACAGTGCACGTTATCATCTGAAAAGCCTGAAGGGAATATATACACTGGGCTTCTCCAGTTCTGCAGAAGGACCACAGAACAGAAGTTAACCCAACAGGCCTCCTACACACTAATACTGAAGATATGAGATGTTCTGAGGAGGGAAAAATTCACTAGTATCCTGTTCCTTGCTTCATACCGATATTGGCAGATTCTTTCATTTCCTAGGGCAAGTCTGGCGAACTTGAAACTATGCCATCCTAACAGATTGGTACAAGTATGAGGACATGAGACAATGTACATTATGTGTATGAAATGTGGCAATCCCCGGAAAAGCTATGAAATTTTTCTCTGCCTGGAGCTTCCATAACTCTTACAGACAGGATAAGTGCTCAGGAATTGCAGTGAATTAAAAAACAAAACAAACAAAGAAAAAGACAATGAAGCAAAGAAAATTAACTTCCACAGTTGCTGGAGACTTGACTCTGACCTTCATGTGTATCTGTGTTTGTGAGTGTGCACGTCTTTGCAGAAAGACATTAGGGAAGAAACTAAAGTGTGCTTTCTTAGCCTTTCCGTATCTGACAGCAATTTCATTATTTTTGTGTGAAAAGCTGTTCCATACCCTTTGTAAGCTCATGAAAGAAAAACAGATGCATTTACTATAGTGGAGTTTTCAATGACTAAGAAATAAATCACTTTTCTTCCATAAAATCAAGCTTCAAGTGTGTCCATACCAAGTGAGTTAGTCTTCCGAAAGAAATTCATTAGTGCACGATCAATGGAAGAAAAGAAGATATGCATCTTTATGAGGGAAAAAATTGTGCTCCACAAGTAGCTCAAGAAAGCCAGGTTCTGGTGCACTGTCATTGGAGCTCTTCATCACAGTCAAGTTAAAAAAGGAGCATCAGGCATCCCACAGCCAGCTACTCCTAGACTGCTGCAAGCAAAACTGTGAACACCAGGCTAGACAGAATCTTCCCTGCTGCTATGCAAGATACTACTGCTGAAATCCTCCTGCATTTTTCTTTGCTGTACCAGTAAATCACCAGGGTGCTTTTAGCAATAAATACATCTAGACTTAGCCTCTCAAAATCACAGTTTTGCACTCCTGCAGTAAACTGCACTTAACGATATGCAAACTGAAATATTTACTTTCAACATTATCTTTAAAAGGTATTTCTGGTTTTTGTTTTTTTTGGGGGGGGGTTTGTTTGGTTTTTTGGTTTTTTTTTTTGCTTTGGTAGTCTTTGGAGGTTTTGCAACAAAAGTGGACCTAAGTGAAATCAAAGAGCTCAAGAAATCTGAATCATATAATCAAAAGCAATTTACCATTTTGCCTGGAGAGAGAGGTTTTCAATCAGTGTGTCCTTCCTGCAGTGACTTATGGATTAGTAGCCTAGAGAGTCTTAAAAAAAAAAAAAAAAAAAAAAAAAAAAAAAAAAAAAAGACAAAAAAAACCACCCCACAATTAAGTGAAGATTAATATAATACGGTGTAGGCTGAGAATAGCACATACAGACAAGAAGACAAAGGAATGGTTCTGCCAGGGAGACTCAACAGAAAATAAAGAATAGTCCTGGGCCAGTCTGCAATACAACATGATGAAAGCTACAGCAGATAAAGTGCGTGACACAGCAAGATGTAGATGTGAAAATAATGGAGAGGTGAGGCAGGAGAAGTACAGGGGTAGCCAGTCACAGACAGGTTTCCAAAGGACTAGGATATGGCATAACAGACAATGTATGCTTGATTCCACTGGTTGCTGTTTCAACTCATACATAAAATGTCTGTGATGTGTATTTCTTGACATCTTAAAATTATTAAAAACAGGTGATGCTCCAGGAAAACCATGAATTTTTATAAAATATTTCCTTTAAAATAAATAAATAATAAAATAAAAATATTATCATTATATGTTTATTACATAAATCAAAAAACTAGCTATAAAAATACATAATTGCTAATTGGGACAGAGGTTACCTGTTTGAGGCAGTTTGGACAGAGAGATCCACAGCCTGTAACCCAAAATCTCAGGATACAGAGGAACTCTCCATTCATTCAGCATTCGATTATTATAAATGTATACGCTGGGCAAGACTTTGGTTCACAAAATCACTGCAGTCTTATGTGCTCTCTCCTGGTGATTGTGAATACATTGTTTAGAAGTTCAGTTAGTCTACATGAAATTAAGGAAAGGAAACCTCAGCCTCTGGTGTAATAACTCTTTATGTATACACTGCAGAGAAAAAGGCATCATTTCAAACTATCATTATTTTCAACTATTTTTCCCAGTCCTACCACAGAACATAGGCTGACTTCTTGAGTACAGATCAATCACGCAATTGTTATCAAATCTATTTCCCATGTGCTTGCTTTTCCTATTCTGAGTTAGAGTACCAAACCCACATAAAACTGTTTTTAAAGCCTTTGGAAAGGGGAGGTGAGAGGGAGGGTATTAATGAAGATACACTAGCCTCTTAAAACCTTGTCTCCCCATTTCCTCTACAAACATGGAATGAGAATCAGGTTCCTCAAAGGCAATTCAAAATCTTTATATTGGTGTCTGGCTCCAAGCCATTTTTAGGATTGAAAACAGGCTCAAACTATGTAAGGAACCTAGATAGTTTAGACTCAGTAGGTGACAATCAACCTTCATAGTATGTCCTTGATTGCTATATGCTTTGTGATTTAATGGCATTATTTTTGTCCCTCCCCACCATTTTCCCCTCCTGTCTCAAAAGAGAGATAGGCTAAATTTGCCTCATATGAGAGCAGCAGATAGTCACATATTACTCCAGGGAGACCTATACCTTGGAGCTTATACCTTTTCACAGGATCTGGCTTTATTTCTATCTGAGAAACAAACAGATGTAAAAAGCAGTAATATTCTTCCTATTTTCTTGCAAGTCTATTCTGTTTCAGTCTTATTTTTCTCCGGCTCCCATAGAGTTAATAAAAAACACCAAAAAAAGCCCAGAGAGACATGATGAACAGAATGAAGTCCAGGTGGTGGCTGGTCACCAGTGGTGTTCCCCAGGGATGGGTTTTGGGGCCTGTCCTGTTTAACATCTTTATCAATGACCTGGATGAGGGGATGGAGTGCTCCCTCAGTCAGTTTGCTGATGACACCAAACTGAGCGGGTGAGTTGACCTCCTTGAGGGTAGGGAGGCTTTGCAGAGGGATCTGGACAGGCTGGACC
>VZTO01019032.1:23548-69323 GCA_013400615.1 Syrrhaptes paradoxus
GGTCTTTTCCAACCTTAATGATTCTATGATTCTGTATGTAAGACAATAATCTCTGATGACAGACTCTTCTATACAGGTTTTGAAGGCCAGAGGCTCAGTTATCAGTTCATCTAACTGCTTTTATAAAAACGGATGCAGAACTTAAGTCAGCAGTTCCTGTGTGTGCATTTGATTACTTCTGCTTGAGATAGAGCAATACGAGCTAGCCAAGACCATTGTAAAAATTTCAAGTGATAAAAAACTCAGACCATCCATATGTAAAATTTAATTTCTGTCTTTACACTATGGGTACTGCAGCAAAAGAAAATGCAGTTAGTCACTTTATTTTTTGCTATGTCTTCAACATATAATCAGCATTTCAGCATCTTTTCACTCTTTGAAAAACAAGTCCTCAAACAACCTACAGCCTCAGTAATTTGCAGCTGAAGATAACCTACACCAAATCAGAGGCAGAAAGGAATGCAGCTGGGATCTACCAAAAAAAGAGCAGTATTAAGCTCAGAGGTGAAGAGACTGAAGACAACTAGGGAAGAAGAAATGGGCTTGGGGGGATGGGGTATCGGGGACATAGGGCTGTTCGGTAGGAGTACTTCCCCTAGGGACTACTGGGGGCACCGAGGTGAAAAGCATGCTCTCCTTACAAATAGAGAAATTCATATAGCAGGTTACATTAGGAGCACGGCTAGCAGATCAAGAGAAGCTATAGTCCATCTACTCAGCACTGGTGAAATGCATCTGCAGTAGTTTCTAGTGCCTCATTTTGGTAGCCTCAGTCCAAGAGGGATGTGGAGAAAGTGGACATAGTCTAGCAGAGAGTCTCCAAGACAGTCAGAGGGTCTAGAGCATGTTAGCTACCCCTGTGGGGGAAGTTGAACTCCAGAGGTCCTTTCCTATGAACCTTCCTGTCAACCTCATGCAAGTACAATCCATGCTGCTTCTGAATCACACGAGGGTGAAAAAATTATCGAGGTCTAGGACAGGGGGCATTGTTTCTTTTTTTTTTTTTGACAGATTAACCAGAGTTTATAAAGATGAGATTATGATAAATGTGAGACAGAGTCAAAAGATGCTTCAAAAACCATTTGGGATGAAAGCTTTAACCCCTAGATATTTCTAAAAAGAGTCAAAAGGAATTCTATGTCAAAAGTCAAACACATTCTATGAATAAGAAAAATGCAAAGCTGTCAGCAAAATGTTGGAAATAATTACAAAAAGAATCAAAGGACGCTCCAAGAAAGCTAAAGAGTAAGAGAAGATCATTACAAAGAGGTACAAAAAAATAACATAGTTGTGTTCTAGAAATAGTCAGTGAAAAGTTGGAGTTTGAAATTGAAAGAAGTGGTAGTAGAATGAGTGATGTCTTCACAATATTTCCCTTCGTGTTTCTTCATAATGGTACTCTTGATCAAAATTCAAATAGGTCATGAAAATTCTCTCCTTATTCCACACAGGCTTGAAGCTTCTGCTCCTTTAGTCAGAGTGTTAAATCAAACCTTTCTGGATGAGGGGAGAAGTAAGTGACTCTGGCCATTCATGTTACTGACAATTTTTCTAAAGAACAGTTTAAATATCAAGGTTGCAATTATATTGTGTTTTTAGGCACCTATCTACCTCTGGTTTAAGTAAAGGGGCAAGGGATGATGAGATACCACACCTGAACAAAATGCTATAATTTCCTCTATATTCCCCTGAGTTTTTCATTCTTTTTAGGAATTATACAAGACAACTCTAATTCATAAAGGGAGACAGGCCATACTGCAGAACAGTCTGCTGCAGTAAGCATGATAAAAACTTCTAAATACATATATAACAAAAAATGAGCCCTTACCTCAAATATTGTGGTTCCACATATATATAGTAAATACATTTTACAATATTTAAGGAGATAAGAGAGTCCATAAATATGCATTTCCCATTTCTCCCTCAAGTCATTAACATTCAGAAAAAAACTTTAATTTTTCCCAAATCTGAGAATTTTCCTAGAACAGAAGGCTTGTGTTCTTGATAAAATCTAACACAATTTGGAAAATATTTTACATTTTGTACTTTCTACTAAATAGGAGTGTGAGGGATTAGCAAGGAATGGAAGTATTTTTGTATGAAGGGGAATCAGAACTGTGATTAGAAATTTGTAGTAGTACATCTCCAACAGATTATACTAGAACTGTTGCCATTTACTTATGACTTGGAAAAATAATGCAAAGTATAACAAGTTCAATGGACTTGAAATAAGATTCACACTGATCCATCTGTCAGCACAAAGCTGGTTAGTTTTCTTTGGGCAAAGAGGATATCTTCCACATCAAACCTTGACAAATGATATACGGTTTCACTGCCAGCCTCACCTGTCATACATCCTCACTACATAAAAGAAATCTACTTTTTTTCTTAATTCAAGTACTCGATTACTCCTCAATACTTTTTGCTCACATCAGCACCCAAAATGTTCTCAGGAGAGTCCCGAAACCTCTACAGTCCATTTCTATTCTTTTTTTAATCAAGTCTGACATATGCTAAGATTGCCAATGAGCAACTACTTCAACTACATTTTTTTAATAGAAGGAAAAATGTAACTGTTTCTCCTATATGGAACAGAATTGAAAAATTCAATTGGTATGACTGGTTTTGATTCTCGTTTCCATCCCCCCCATCAAGATGTGAAGCCACTTGGTAATGATTTCACCAAAAACAAAAAGGTGATGAACTTTGTCTTCGAACTACATTACTGAATTATGTTAGCCACATTTCCAGTGGCTTGTTGATTTATTTTGTCAAAATGAGAAGATTGACCCATTCTCTTTAAAAACAAGGAGATCACTTTCACAAAAGAGATTTGTTAATTACTTACCCTTGGTTGGGAACAGAGAGGTGCATATCCCGATTAGTAGACCCTGAACTGCCAAAGTAATAAGAGAAATACCATCTTCAGTTGCAAACTCTTCCATGTCAGATACCGTGAATGACCTTTTAAAATGTTATCTTGCCGTCTAATCTTGAGTCTATTGAAATAACTTCAATTTGTTTGCTGCAGAATGAGAATGTCACTTTTTTTAAAACAGCAATTAAATGAGCTCAGGCAGTACCAGTGCTCGGATAGTATGACAATAGCGTCTGTTGTTGTGGACTCAGGTAAATATGAATAGATGTGTACTGTCATAATGCAGTTTAGTCTGCAGCTATTTTCTGTACTATTATGTCACAGCAGGATTATTTAAACACAAAATGGTTTTGTTCCAGCATTTATTTTCTCATCAAATTAAAAGAAGTATTGGGAAATGGGTGAATATCTCATCCACTTTATTGCAGCTCAAGTTGATTGCCAACTATTAGCCTGCTAATCACTTTTCCAGGAAATTTTACATAAACTAGCATGCTTTCAGACTGTTTCTGTTTGAAGAAAGCGTGGCACTCCCTACCATTGAATGACAGCGGAAGTTTAGGCAAACAGCTATGAGTACCTGTTAATATCAGACAAGAATGACTGGCAGTTAAGTCACACTTAAATGACTCTGGAGGAGTTAATGGTCTTAGGCAATGTTCACAGCTCAGACAGTCATTAAGGATAAGAATCTACCTGACCTGGAGGTCATTACTACTTATGTTAATTACCACAATGATGAATTTTGCATGTGACACTCTACCACGTCTCCCTAAAGCCATTTGTGCATTAAAACCTCCCCCGATCTCAGATCTGTGGTGACATCTGGCAGTCAGGAACAGCACACACAAATGCATTTATTCTATCAAAGATAAAACACCAAATGTTTGAAGTGACCAGAACTACCAACTAGCTGGCAGGCTCAGCCTGTAACTTTGACATGACCCTAAACATCCCTTCCCAGACAGTCGCTTATTATTAGCTATAGATCTCCCGTATTTACATTGTTCAGGAAGTATTGCGTGCCCAAGTCTTCGTACTTGTTCAGCCTAACATAGCTTTTCAACTAGACACACACCAGCTAGGAGCTACATTAAATAGATTAAGGTGAAAGGGCTCAGTCCTCATTTGAAATGAAGCACACTAGGAATAACTTTAATTACTAGTGTTTGAGAGTCGAAGCTGGGAATATCCACTGTACCTGCAACTCCTTCATTGGCAATAAGTGCACTTCATAAGAGGTCTCTGCTCCAAAAAGATACGAGTCCTCATAGGTAATACAAGCAAACAAAGGCAATAAAACAAGGCCAGAACCTGAATGCCTTTTAAAACTTTGACCTAAAGAGACGCTCAATATTAAGTCTAAGGTGAGAGAGAGACCTGAAACTCACATAACCTCCAGGGACTGACACAATATCTCACACTGCTCTTGCAGTCACAGTGGAGTTACACCATTCTGAAAACATTTTGTGAAACACCATAGTCATGGACGTTCTCACAGCCAGAACTCTTTCTAACTGGCCTTTATTTAACATGTTTGCATTATATTTTGAATTGGTTATGCTATTACTCCTCAGACAAGCTGAAAGCTTACGGTGTCCTCATGTCCTTAGTCACTTGTGGGGACCAGCTATTTGCTTATTACCACTGGCTGGAGTCAGACATCCGAATCCAGCGAGCAGCTGCTCTCCAGTGTACAGAAGGGGTGGCAGCCTGGCATTCACTGGTAGACATCTGAGCCCTCTGCAATAACCTACTTCTGTGTTACTATGCAGTGCATTGCAGTACTACTACGTAAACCAAAAATAAAGTCTGCTTTCCTTCAGATTAGTTAAAACCATTTGTGTCTTTGGATTACGGCACACCAGAACTAAAAGAAGAGTGTAAAGATAACCATTATCAATACATCAATTTTGATAGCTTTCATTTATCTGTTCCAAGACTGTAGATGTCAATGCAAACAAGGTCTCTTTATTGGATATAATAGATCAAGTGGACAGTTTCTGCAGGAAAATATATGGAAGAATGTAAAAGCCTCTCTAAAGGATCATTAATAAAAGCGCAAATATTCCTTCAATATATCTATGTTTTTACAGCACTCTTACGCACTGCTTGCCACATGTACCCTAATGCAAAATTTGTAATGTGAGGCCTCTCTGTTCTTGATGTGTTTTATTATAAATTATTATAAACATCTCCAGTGCTGTTGGTAACAGTGTGAGCTGCTTTCCTGAGGTATTTAATGTAGACATTCAAGAAGCGCTACGTGACTAAAGAGCTTGACTTTTTTTACGGTCATGGTGGCTTTTCCAGGAATACGACAAGATGTTTCATTAGTGTACTTTCAAATGTTTAGTAATTCAACAATGGGTTGCACCGACTAGCTGTACTGCCCCAGCAAATTACTGAGCTTTTAAAAGACACAAAGGGGAGTGGTATTTGATACAAAAACCTAAAAGGAATTATCTCTCTGCATTCACAGTAAGAGGATCTAACAATTTTGCAGGTAAGAGGGCCTAACTGGATCATTAATTATACCTTTTCTCTGGTTTAATGCAAAGAAAAAAACAACAGCTTATAGTCAGTCCACATTTTCATGCTTTGCCCAAAACCAAACAATATCTTTAATCAGGAACAGCATCAGGTGTTTGAAAACCTCTAGACCTGTCATTCTGAAACAAGGTAGAAAAATGAATGTAAGCATGACTTTTATCTTGACCTTTCTGCTTTAAAATACGAATGTAAATGGCAATGTGCGTTTACACTTTAAATGAAGGAAAAACTGCAATCCACTTAAGAAATACATGCTGCTGAATCCAAATATCTGGATACTCCTTGAATTATGTGTTTGTTGATATAAGAAACTCAGCTGTCAGATAAACAAAGTGTATCTGCAGTACACAGTGGCTTTTTTTAAAAGGTAGAAAATTAAGGTATGCTAGTATAAGCCTGTAGCAGGTAAGTCCAAGTGTAAAAATGGAGACTTTCAGGCACAGAAAGAAGTAATTAGATAAAAGTGGGTGAAAATGAAATGACAGAGCAAGGTATCTAAAACTTCACATTGGCTTTAGGGACTTGAATGTCATGTCTGGCAGTATCAGAAGTCATACAAAATGCCTGCAGGATGAGAATAAAAGCATCAGGATCACACAAAGAAAGATTATCCCTATTAAATTATGTAGGAGCAGCAGGAGAGCCCAAGCCTGGCTAGAAACCAAAGGGCGAGGTGGAGCAGGGATTACATGTGTGTACCTGACAATTCTTAAGTCTTTGTGCTAGATGCCTGGGTGAGAGGCATTACATCGAAGGGAAAAACAAAGGACTGTCTACAAAGAAATTCCTGAAAGACAGACTACAGCAAAAAATCTTAAAATCTTCTTGGATGACGCTAAAACACAAGCAAGGAGTGTGTTTCAGTGCTTCAGGTCTGCCTCAAACTCAGCAACACAACTGAGACAAATCCAACAAGAAGTCCATTTTGTCTGCTCCACAAAGGCATTTGAAACGTCACACACATTGGAGACGTACTTGGCTTATAACAGGAAAAACTTTATCTGCTATAACCTTTCAGAACACTAACTTTTTTTGCAGCTAGAAAAATATTCTAGGTGCTTTGTCCTGTATATTTGTGCTTGTCTGATTTTGGAGTTATATGAGTACAACAAGACCTTTAAGAATTGTATATGAAGATGTATATTATTTCAATATATTTACATCTTATTCAAGTTCAAAGAGCTTTAAACATCACTATAAATATTTCACATTACTTTTAAATGAAAAATATTTTAAAATAACATAAGCTAAGTATAGGGTTTTATTCTTTAATTTTGCCATCACATTTATTTACAAAATGTAGGAGTTAGGCAAAGAGGAATGTTATTTCACAGTTATTGCAAGTAGTATATTTTTCTTCATTGTTTGCAATCTGTTTCCATGTTATGGTTTTGTTCGGAAAAGGGTATTATGTATGTCTGGGCAGGACAGTCCTGGCTGCTGGACCATGGGTCAGGCAAAATATTCTGAGGAGACAGGGAAGTTGAGCCTTGTGAGCATCTGAGCAAGAACAGCAAGAACATCTGTAACTCAGGAAAAGTGCGAAATCTCAGCAAACAAGGGGCTTGTAAAGGAGACTGGTGAGAAAGGCAAAGAGCAGAGACACAAACAAAGCTCAGAGGGGACTGTCATTCAGAAAGTCACTGAAAGGCTGTTGGCTCCAGTGAATGCCCAAAGAAATGTCCAATCCATGTCCTCTGTGGGCNTCCACTTAAGAAATACATGCTGCTGAATCCAAATATCTGGATACTCCTTGAATTATGTGTTTGTTGATATAAGAAACTCAGCTGTCAGATAAACAAAGTGTATCTGCAGTACACAGTGGCTTTTTTTAAAAGGTAGAAAATTAAGGTATGCTAGTATAAGCCTGTAGCAGGTAAGTCCAAGTGTAAAAATGGAGACTTTCAGGCACAGAAAGAAGTAATTAGATAAAAGTGGGTGAAAATGAAATGACAGAGCAAGGTATCTAAAACTTCACATTGGCTTTAGGGACTTGAATGTCATGTCTGGCAGTATCAGAAGTCATACAAAATGCCTGCAGGATGAGAATAAAAGCATCAGGATCACACAAAGAAAGATTATCCCTATTAAATTATGTAGGAGCAGCAGGAGAGCCCAAGCCTGGCTAGAAACCAAAGGGCGAGGTGGAGCAGGGATTACATGTGTGTACCTGACAATTCTTAAGTCTTTGTGCTAGATGCCTGGGTGAGAGGCATTACATCGAAGGGAAAAACAAAGGACTGTCTACAAAGAAATTCCTGAAAGACAGACTACAGCAAAAAATCTTAAAATCTTCTTGGATGACGCTAAAACACAAGCAAGGAGTGTGTTTCAGTGCTTCAGGTCTGCCTCAAACTCAGCAACACAACTGAGACAAATCCAACAAGAAGTCCATTTTGTCTGCTCCACAAAGGCATTTGAAACGTCACACACATTGGAGACGTACTTGGCTTATAACAGGAAAAACTTTATCTGCTATAACCTTTCAGAACACTAACTTTTTTTGCAGCTAGAAAAATATTCTGGGTGAGTTGTCCTGTATATTTGTGCTTGTCTGATTTTGGAGTTATATGAGTACAACAAGACCTTTAAGAATTGTATATGAAGATGTATATTATTTCAATATATTTACATCTTATTCAAGTTCAAAGAGGACAGTCCTGGCTGCTGGACCATGGGTCAGGCAAAATATTCTGAGGAGACAGGGAAGTTGAGCCTTGTGAGCATCTGAGCAAGAACAGCAAGAACATCTGTAACTCAGGAAAAGTGCGAAATCTCAGCAAACAAGGGGCTTGTAAAGGAGACTGGTGAGAAAGGCAAAGAGCAGAGACACAAACAAAGCTCAGAGGGGACTGTCATTCAGAAAGTCACTGAAAGGCTGTTGGCTCNCTTCCAAACGAAAGTCCTTTCAGCTCCAGCTAGCATCTCTTTACACCAGCCCACAGGGAAACTTAGAGATAATTTTATATCCAGCATACTGTGTCCTCACTAAAACCTTGCACTGTCACATGGGGGTCCTGTGATGGGTGTCCTGTCATCAGCTTATGTTCAACATAGGTGATGCAAAGCTGTTACTCTTCCTTCTCAGACCTTATTTCACTCCCATTATTCTGCCACAAAGGAGAACCCCACTCACTCCTTTTCTAATACTGTGATGCCTACAAAAATTCATAGTATCCTCTGGTACCCTGACAGTCCTCCTTTTCCCTCTGATCAATGACATTTTACTGTTTTTTGTGCTCCCCCTTGTGTTTATACCCATTTGCTTTCTGTTTCCTTATTCTTATGCTGAATATTGGCTGGACCAGNCCAGTGAATGCCCAAAGAAATGTCCAATCCATGTCCTCTGTGGGCAGGGGTCTTCTTTCTGAGCCCCTTTATTTCTATTCTTACTCACTGCACATTTTCTCTAGTGTATGTATTCTGATAAAACTTAGTTTCAGAGCTTCAAATCCTACTGATGTTTTCAGAGGAAACACATTAAGAAATAAATCTCCATTGATAGAGTAGCTAGCTGGGGGTCCCTGCTCACAAGTTAGTTAAACCTGAAATTCCACAGGACCTGGTTTCAAATATAGGTTACCTGAGTAAAGAAGACATTTAGTTTTCTAGGCGTATTTCACATCCTTACAGGAGAATGTTTAGAATTTGAAATAAAATCCTTTTTATCTCATCTATCCTAGTTGCCTAGTTCTTACCATAACTGCTCATGCCCTTTATTATATATTAAGTGCCTCCTCATTATGTATTAAGTGCCTAATTGCCTTCTACAATTCATGCCTAACATACCCCATGTCTCAGCTTTTAGTAAGGTTCTTGGTAAGGTGAGTGAGAGCAGTCAGAGCACAGCTCTCCTCTGGTGAGTCAGGAAGGTATGGCAGATGGTGCACTGATGTGTTAATTAACTTGCTGCTTTGCCTGTGGTCTTCCTATTGCTCACCTCCTGCTGTTAAGAGCTGATACATAATGGAAGGGGTTAATGAGACAGAAACTTGTCCAGGTGGTCAAAACTCCATTGCAGCTCCTAAACACTGAGGGCCATCTCAATAGTCAACAGCAAAAGAGATGAAGTGACCACCATCATTGCATGCCACCTGCACTACAAAACCCTGCAGACTGCTGCAGAACTCGTGTTTTCTTGCATATGTTATAGGACAGAAGTAGGCTAATGCTGAAGGAGAAATATTGTCAAGCTGATACTGCCAAAAACACCAAAGGGGGGAATGCATGCACAATGGTGAGTTGGGAAGACAATCACCAGTACTCCAAACATCTCCCCCTTCCTTCTTCTTCCCCCAGCTTTGTATGCTGAACATAATGTCATATGGTATGGAATATCCCTTTGGTTGGGGATATTCCACACCTGTCCCAGCTGTGACCCCTCCCAGCTTCTTGTGCACCCCCAGCCTCCTCGCTGGTGAGATGGTGTGAGGAGCAGAAAAGGTCTCCAGTCTGTGTAACCACTGCTCAGCAGTAACTAAAACATGCCTGAATTATCAGCAGTTTCAGGACAAATTCAAAACATAGCCCAATACTAGCTACTATGAAGAAAATTAACTCTATCCCAGCCAAAACAAGCACACTTCCAAACGAAAGTCCTTTCAGCTCCAGCTAGCATCTCTTTACACCAGCCCACAGGGAAACTTAGAGATAATTTTATATCCAGCATACTGTGTCCTCACTAAAACCTTGCACTGTCACATGGGGGTCCTGTGATGGGTGTCCTGTCATCAGCTTATGTTCAACATAGGTGATGCAAAGCTGTTACTCTTCCTTCTCAGACCTTATTTCACTCCCATTATTCTGCCACAAAGGAGAACCCCACTCACTCCTTTTCTAATACTGTGATGCCTACAAAAATTCATAGTATCCTCTGGTACCCTGACAGTCCTCCTTTTCCCTCTGATCAATGACATTTTACTGTTTTTTGTGCTCCCCCTTGTGTTTATACCCATTTGCTTTCTGTTTCCTTATTCTTATGCTGAATATTGGCTGGACCAGGGATTATGCTTTGTTCTGCATTTGAACAGTGCATGAAGTTGAAGTAGGTTCTCTGATTAATGATTACAGCTCCCAGATGCAATAGCAATATAAATAAATTTAACAATGTTAATCATAACCTTAGGCACTTCATTCTAGAGGCTGAATAATATCCAAAGACTGTACAGTAGCTCTGCATTATTTCTGAATTTTTGGGGATATTTGTAGGAATAAAGATTTGAAATGTTAACAACCCATGTGCAAACCCATAAATGTCCAGACTGAAACTAGACTTTCAATCACAGTAAAGCAAATCTCCGGTGGATTCATTAATGACAATACAGGCCATCAATCATTGTACATCCTTCCAAACAAACCTTTATACACATCCTTGCTTCACACACAACCCCCTCAGCTTGGATACATTTCAATCCACATCCATCTACTTTTTGTTTTATAAGCAGTTTCATTGGAGCTAAAGCTACATGCTTCACTCTATCATCTTTTAAATGAAAGCCTGCCTGGGGCTCCACAGGGAGCAGGTCAAGATTACACTAGACAGTGAAAGAAGCTGCTAGGTGCTTAGGTAATTTTGAAAATCTCTCTAATCATTTATCTATCTATCTATCTATCTATCTACCTACCTACCTACCAATCTATCTATATCTTTTGGCTCCTAAATTCCTTGGAAAATATGACTAATGACTATCTTAATTGGCTTTGGGCAAATTACTCAGTTTTTGTATTTGGATCAGATTTTTAAAGATATTAAGTTACAGAAGGGCAGTACATAGTGGATAAATCCAATATTGAGAAACTGGAGAGGGTTCAGTATGGTGCTCCTGACAGGCAAAGACCAAGAGCACACGGCCTACAAGGAGAGGTGGAAGGAGTCGGACTGGTTTAATTTGATGGAAAAGAGGGTAAGGGGTGGGTTAAATTACCTGCCTTCAATTCACTCCTTGAAACAAGTACAGAAATTATGGATCTAAGCCTTACCAGAAAGTGGCAAGTGATATAAAAACTGGCAACCACCACAAGCTGTGGTTTAGGATGTTCAAATTGAATACAAGAGGGGAAAAAGAATCATGAGAAGGTAAATGCAGTAGTGACTCAGGGGGCCTGGAGACATTACAGAGTCTCCATGCTTGCAGCTTTCCAGGACTTGACTGGACAAAGCCATGGACAACCTGTCCTGGTACCAGCAATAGTCGTGCTTCAGGCAGGGGGGGACTCGGGGCCTTCAGAGGCCCCTTCCAGACAACATTTCTACGGTTCTGCAATTCCATGATGCGATTTTTGAAAGCATGGAGACACCGGACATTTTAGAAATGTCAATGTCTTTTAAAAGCGTCCCTTCGTACCTTAATTGATCATCTGTGAACTGTACCTCCCTCCTTCCAAGGACACTATCTGTATGAATCCGTTAGGTAATTATGGTAAGCTGCCATCTACTACAGTTATGAATGCCAGAGTTAAAAAAAAAAAAAGTGTGACAAAACCCTCCACTGGTCTGAACTGCTATAGCTCTAGTGACTGAAACAATATTACCCGCTTTTACTCCAGCTGAGCTACCAGCCCATGTTGTTTATTCATCCAAATGAGCAATTGTTAAGTTGAATGCTGCTCAGTATGAATTATTAAAGTGACAAATTTTTGCACTCTAAACATTGGCTCTCTAAGAAGCGATATTTGCCTCAATTTAGTATCGCTATTGGAGGAACTTCAGAGAGTTGCAAAGGACTCTAGAAAGAACTATATTTAAAGGACTATACTTACTGAAGACTAGTTATAGTAACGGACTGCTAAGGGCTAAACAAGCATGCATGCTTTTCAGGAAGATAAACTATCACATTTTGTTAAAAGTGTAGCAAAAATTAATACCTGAAAATGCTAAGCTGTTATATTCCTTCCAAACCATTTTTATCAGGAAACTGCAGTCTCCTATGCAAATCTGAAGGACAAAGAAAGGACCCTCACCATACTTAATTGGCCTCTGTGTTTGCCTGAGAAAACATTGCACAGTCAAGCAAAGCACCATAAATTTAAACAGCTTTCAAACACACCTCCTAGGAGACAGAAGAAAAGTTCATGAAAAGGTCAAGACTGCAAGTCATCAAAGTAGTGGAATCAGTGCCTGAGGAGAGGACCATCATTCATAGGGAAAGAAGGGTGCCAGATAAAGATGCTGCTGCCCAGATTTCTTCAACCCTTCCTTAAGGAGAGGGCTAATTTCTTAAGGAGCTGTTAGAGAATTATGCTGTCTCCTTGAAAATGGGGCATCACTCAAGAAATCACTTCCAAGGAAAGAGGAAGTCTCTTCTGAGAAGCCAGATCAACTACACAGATAGTTTGGTAGAGAGATTGACTGTGATAAGCATTGTAAAAGGGCTTAGATTAAGTTAAGTAACTTTATTGCTATAGAAAGCCAGCTGAGCTTTGAAGAAAGAGCAGGTGATTAATTTAATAGGGTAAAAGATACTTCTAGGCCTGGTCAGTAATTAATTAAATTGAAGACTAGGTAAAAGACTGAGCAAAATCCAATAGACTTAAGAGCATGTACCAGTGAATTAGCCACTGGCAGTCTTAACAGACTTCCATACCGTCATGTGTAAAACCCATTTGCTAGATGATCCTTGCATGCTGGTACAGTCCAAGAAGCAGGAGGTGACGGTGCTTCTATCCATAAGTACTTGTCATTGGGTACCCCCTGAGGGAAGATAATAGAAACAGAGTCTCTTCTTTAATAGTAATAAACCATGTTCATAGCATAAGAAATACATGAACAAGGAGAAAACAACACACAAATGCGAGCCTCTATGTCAGCTATAACTCTTCTTCATAGGAGTCTATCTACTATCTATCAGCTTCACTCTTTGCAAACCACATGAGACTGTCCTTTTAGTTCCCCAGCAACAAGAAGGGAAAACCAGAGGGGAGCACAAGCCGAGCATGGCTGTGCTGCCAAAGTGAAAAGCCCACACTGACAACTTCCTTCAGGGCTGCTATGAATGTTTCTGCTGGGACAGCTACAGCCATCCCCACGTTCACGTTTCCCTTGTAAGTCAGTGCTGAGTCCAAACCACAGCTGCCCTGAGGGCATACTGTCCAGTGAACACTCCTGCATCCAAGGTGGGCTTGCAGCTCCCAGCCCCTGCATCTGGCCCTCTGGGATACCAGCAAAATGAATACACCCATGTCTACACACATGCATATAAATATACTCAGCATAACTCTGATTGCTCTTCGATTCCTTCAATATATAACCTCTTACTCTGAGATTTCATAATTTTCCCTACACAAGTCTAATAAAATAATAAAATAATATTTTCAGTTAATTTCCAATATGGTCAGCAAAAGCTACTGATGTGCTTGGAGTGTAATGGAAGCTATTGGCTAGCAGATGCTGTGATGGCTATCCATATATTGAGAAACCAAGGCTATCTAGTGTATGCACTGAGTGAGACAAATGTCCTGGGAAAAATAGCATGTGATTTATGTGGCTGTAAACAATGTATATGCATCAGAGGTACTCTGGTATTTCCAAATTTTTTGAGAGCTTGATTTTGCAGCCTTGGTAATGCTTTATTTAACATAATTTTTTATCTTTCCTCATGAACTACTTTCTGCAGCACAATTTCAGCTATCACATGAGTCAAGAGGAAAAATATTATGCAGTGAAAAGACCACATGCAGCCTGAAAGGGCCATGAGTGGACAGAGATTCACAACAATCAAACTGGGCACAGCCTCTGTGTTCTGAAGCATAAATGCATGAAACAGCTTATACGTAGCCAGACAGTACTAGCTGGCTTCACAGCCAAAGCTCAGGCATTAGCTCTGTCTGGTTCAACAGTCCAGGGGTAGCCTATTAGCTCTTCCTTCACAAGCTGGTTCCAACTCAAAAGACATTTTGCCTCACCTCTCCCCTCTTTACTCCAGTTCCACTGAGTTTCCTGATCCAGTCTCCTTGCTCAGTCTGGATTTCCCTTCTTATCCATTCACCACCAAGTTCACCACCCAGTTTTCTCTGCAGTGTCAACGTCACAGCTGATAACAGCTGACGCAACGCAAGGCTAGAAAGGGGTACTGAACATGTGAGCACTTCAAGTGCAGGGTCAAAAACTCTTGAATCCCAGTCAGGAACACTGCCCATGGTGGACAACTCAGCCTATATCCTACCCCAGTCCACAGTGTTCTCACATACCAGACACCAGCATTGTAAGCACTTCCTTTGGCAACTGCAACAGCTTCTAATCACAAACCAGAATGTACCTATTTCCTAACAAGCTA
Organism: Syrrhaptes paradoxus; assembly: GCA_013400615.1. Lineage (NCBI taxonomy): Eukaryota > Metazoa > Chordata > Aves > Pterocliformes > Pteroclidae > Syrrhaptes > Syrrhaptes paradoxus. Next base: position 38,252 of record VZTO01019032.1, read on the forward strand.
TTTATTGAGTGGCCGGCAGACCAAGCATTATTTGGTGCAGAAAAACAGGAATAAATACACATTTACAAATGTGACAGTTCTCAGTTCTTGAGAATTATGACCAACAAATTATTATAAGTATTATGATAGTTTGATGCATTGGCACATAGGCTGATGAAAACGTATGTCTCATGATCTGAAAATAATGTCAAAATACAAGATCATTTAATTGTCTCTGTCTACCCTTGTTTTTTAATCCAGAGTTCAAAAGAGGGATGTGACCCTATCTACCTGTTTTACAATGTGTTAAACGTTTCTTGCCAGGTTTTTCAAGAATTCTCATTTAATTTATGAGAGTTTAAGAAGCTTAGAAAATGGATGAATAGTAAAATAAGAGTTATATTTCATGGCAAATACAAAAATATTTCAGTACAACTGTTTTAAGCTATTGGGATACTGCTGCCATTTCTCTGGATGAAAGAATTCCTTTCAGTTCTGTTTTAGGATTATCAGAGTGCCTGGTAATAGATATAACATTTCTCTGAGTACACAAGACAGCAGAGAAACATCTCTATCTGCTCCTAGAGGAGAATGATATGACAAGAAGTAGTTGATTTGTCACAGTGGGGACAAAAAGGAATTACTATATAAAACTGTGTACCTATAAATGTAATTTCCAATAAAGACTAGATAGTTTATGAGGAGTGCTGTCTTCATCTCAGAGGAATTCATAGGAATAAGTCAGATACCAGTATTGTAAATGCCTCTTTTGGCAACTGCAATAGCTGCTGTAGCACTGGCAGTAACTTACGTGAAGTTTTAGGCTTTAAAGTCACTTCTATTGGCAGACGGGGCACAGTCCAGGAAAGCTCTGTTTTCCTCTTCTCTCTTCAGAAAGCACTGAGGGATCTTTTAATTTCTATTTGAATAAGCACCAGAAACAGGCAGAAGTCTGATTTTGTTTTTCTCTCGTGCCTTTTTTAAGCAGGTCATTTTCTCAGATGGCTTTTGAAAACTGTTATGTATTGGAAGCGTGTCCTGGTAACATAGTTGGTGCCAATTATGCACTCTCTGCCCTCTCCTCAGCAATTCTGTTCATTTATTAATTTGTTCTAAAATGTTTAACACATTGTGCCCTTTATGCCTGAGAGCTGAAGCAGTGCTCTGTGTTCTGTTGAGTATCACCCTCCACTGTACTCAAGATCCCCTTCTTCAGCTGAGGCACCATCTGGGCCACCCACCAGGTCTGGGTTTGAGAGGTCCCTCAAGACCAAGAACAGCCTTTCTAACAAGGAGGTGACAACGGAGCTAAAACCAAAACCAAAACCAACAACAACAAAAAAAACCCCAAAACACCTACACAAATCCCTCCATTTCTTTATGTTAAAGACCTGGGAGAAATAAACACAGAGCATGCAACAGGCAGTTTTTGGCACTGATGCATCCCAAAGAAACAGAGTGTCAGACCAGCACATACAGCAACCCTGGGCTGCAGCAGGTTTAGGCTGTAGCATTCAAAGAGAAGGGCACTGTGTTTGGCACTTAAATTAGCATAGCAAGGAGGAAAGAAGACAGAAGGACCAGGAAAGTGAAGGACATTCTATTCCCTCATCTCTTCAAAACCAACCAGAAATGCAATAAGCTCTGAAATAAAACATTTAGCTAGCATGAGATGACAGCTGTCACCCTTTAAAAACTGATAACTGCTAGGTAAAATAACCAGAGATGCTTTTAAGTTAGAGAACAAAAGTTATCCCACAGTACCTCATCAATCTCCATGACACACGCAGGGAAACCAGTCTCAGCAGCAGCGTACACCAAGCAGGAACCAAACACTCTTGACGCAGCTGAGCTGCCTGTGCACAGCAGCAGTTCATTCCACAGAAGCTCCTGTCCTGTTTGTGCCATCCCAGTGCCTCACATCAGCCACCAGTGCACCAGCTGACACAAGTAACGTTGGTCAAGTTTGAAGGTTTTACTTCCTTGACTTCTCTGAAGAGGGAGAACGTTACAGGCAGGATAGACTTCCAGGCTGACAAATTTTGGAAGTTTCTTCTGTTGAGAAATATACATGCCACGTACTTATTATGGAAAACCACACCAAAGCAGTAGCTATAAAGGTGATTCATTGTTTCTAACAGATCTTGTTCCAAACAACCTCTGAGAAATCTTCATCTGCTGAACAGATGAGCTGAACAGATGGGTTCCTGAGTTTGCTTGTACCTGAGGAAGGGTCTAGTAAGTTGGTCTTCACAGACTAGTAGGAGACCTTTCAGACTATACGTACTTGGAGCAAAGCAGTGAGATCTCTGCAGGAGCTGATATGCATCCATGCCGGGGTATGCACCCATGCTGGTGTCCTGAAATCTGTCATCTTGGACATACTGTCATATTACCACATCTATTTTCCACCTCTCTGCTAGTTTCTTTGGTGCAAGCTGTGGAACCACTGCACGGAGTTCTGCTGTGCAATACTGATATACCCTTAGATCCTCTGGGCTCAGACCAACAAGGGCTTTGTAGGCAGGGATGAAGATATTGAATGTGACTTAACATTATGGCCTCAAGTTGCACCAGGAGAGGTTTAGACTGGATATTAGAAAAATCTCTTCACCGAAAGAGTGCTCAGGCATTGGAACAGGCTGCCCAGGGAAGTGGTGGAGTCACCATCCCTGGAGGGGGTTAAGAAACGTGTAGATGTGGTGTTTAGAGACATGGTTTAGTGAGTTAGGTGGTGTTGGGTTGACGGTTGGACTTGATGATCCTTGAGGTCTTTTCCAACCTTAATGATTCTGTGATTATGAGAAATCTGTAGGACCAACATTGATAACACATTACTGAATACATGCACCACAATGTTCTATATCAATATGAAGTTCCTAAAAGCTGATGGCACATACATTGTATTACCATAAGTCACATAAGGATGGTTTCAGAAGGCCTGCTCACCTCCACCCAGATGGGACAGATGGTTCCATCTACCCAGGCACAGCAGAAAGCATCAATCACGGACAAAAACATCATGACCAAAGTCTATGAGGAGAGAATAATCAGAGGAGGCAACAAATGGGCTATGACATTCATACATTACACCCAACACGTGACAGAAAAGAAAGCAATCTCAGATGGAGATCCACGGTTTATGAGATTTAAGTTTGATCAGCCAGCATAGCAATTGATAAGACTGTTGTCTTTTCCTTTTTCTTGAGACAGATCCTACATGCTTTTCCCCTTTGTTCTGTGTGGACTTCTCAGTATTCAATATCTGCTCATATTTCAGAAAACTCTTAAAAAGCACAATTAAACCCCATGTACACTAAGATAACTAATGGAACATGGCATTGACCTAGAGGTATTTAGTGCTTTTGAAAGGAAAACACTTGTTTTTTCACTTTTCACATATTTATGCGGTATCTAATGACACATGAATATAAGGAGACTTTGTATTCTCTAGGACTAACACCACAGAAACATGTAAATTTATGTCAGAACCTAAATAATGAATCGTGTCAAAATACTAAATCAATTTCAGTTATTATAAAGAACAGATGTGATTTAAAATGTCTCTTCCTTGAAGTACTAAAGGGATTGCTATAATTAATCATCTGAAATCAAATACATCATCTGGAAACTTGTTGAAGTCAGGCAACCCAACACACAGTTTTCCTGATCATTTCCCAAAGGATTATAGCCTATTTTAAATAGCTACAGTGTTTTTGTTAAAGAGCTACCACACTTGACTCCAGAGATGATAATCCCTCAGGGGAGAGGGTGAAGCCGTTACTACATGTTGTGTTTGTTGCAGTGCAGGCACAGCAGCTTATGTTCTGCATTCCGATGTGGTGGTGTAAATCCGGCACCACAGTTGTTCTGAATTGACATTAGTGTAAGCAGAATTTTGTCACAGTGCATATTCCTTTTCAGTAAAACTCTAAAGCATTTTGAAAGCCCTCAGGTAAGAATTACTGAAAGAAAGGTAAAGTGTATGAACCGTTATTGATGCACACACTTTGATACACAGCAGAGTACAAACTGCGAAGGACCATGGAAAGGGAAGCCTGGAGCCTCTAAGAGGCATACCACAACCCAGGTCAAATGCTGAGGAATGAGAACACGTCCTGAACTCCCACACCTGCCCTGACACACATGGTGTGCCTGGCCCAGCTCTGACTCCCTCCGTGGCTGCGTACACCTACGCTGGAGCTGCAAATCTGGCAGTCCTGTGCCAATTGAAAGCACGTGATGACAGACCTGTGATCTCAAAGGTCTGCCACCTTGACAGCTACTGATACAGCCTCTGTCTTCACGTTTATTCAAATGGGCATGAATATTCAAGAGCATCAAATTTACAGAGCATAGAGAAACACTCTCTAAATTGTTTTACTCCTCCTATACTCTTTCCCCTCCTAGAGTCGTGGAGTTGGGATACAGGTCACTAAAGAACGTCCAGCTAATGAATGGCTGGATGTCTGCTCCACAGAGGCAGCTCCCAGATCCCTCTTGAGCTCACAGAAGTGTACGTACCGACATCTTTGGGTACAAGTGGACAAGTGCAGGGGTAACTGTGCAAATGCACATACCCAAATCTTTCTTATTCATGTCACTTCACACATACCATGCACAATTGTTTCCTGTAATTGCTTAGAGATGAACATTAATCATATTTTCTGGCCAGAGTAAATGTTTGAATGGAGTCCTAATCATCATTTTTTTTCTGTCTTGCTTTTCCCTTTACTTATGTTTCTTACTTTTTGCTATTTCTTTTCTTTTTGTGGGAGTCCACCATCCCTCTCACCATAAAGGTCATCCCACCCTCCGTACTGGTAATTTGGGGGGTTTGTGATCCCTTTTTTCCAGCTTCTTGCCAGAGCTGCCAGCTAGGGTGTCTCCGTCACTCATCTGCAGATTCTTGTCAATTTGAATGGGCTCCAGCAGTTGCTCCAGCAGTCCGTATCGCGTTGCCAAGCAACATGCTTATTGGAAGGGATTTTTCTTAATATTATTTGGAGAGGTAAACTTTTGGTTACATTGCAACCATTTTAAACATACTTTCATGGACATAGTTCCCTTCAGTTCTACTGTGGTGCAGAGATAATGTGACATTTGTCTACATGGGTACTGCTATAAAAAAACCCCGACGGGTCTAACAGCACAGCCTTATGTTTTGTGACTCAGAAAGCTTTGTATACAGAACCCCATCCTGATACTAGGTCTTCGCGTTCTTTGCCAAGTGCTTGGAGAGGGAAGAATTAAAATTAGTCTCAGTTAGAAGCTAAGGAAACAGTGGGAATATTAGTGTTCAAATTAAAAGAGAGGAATCTTGTATGCCCACTGAAGCCTCTCTGTAGATCAGGTCCTTGAAAGGAGAATAAAAGGAAGTTGTAGTAGACAACTAGAGACTTTTTGTAATTATTATTTTTCTAATGTTATTAGATCAAAGAAGTAACTCCATTTTAAAGAGGGCAATTTTACTGTAAGCAGTTATTTATATTGGGGAAGGCTAGCAAGACAAAGGGGTGTGAGTTAGGAACCTGGTTTTTAAACTTTCTGTGTAACCTTAGATAAGTCATTTTTCCCCCGTGCTTGATTGTCCTGATACAAATTTTAGGTGTTTCCTTCCTACCTCATAGGGTTCACCACAGCAGAGTCATTTAGCCTTTCTACAACATCTGGATATCTTTTGTTGGAAAGTGCTACATAAATATAAAGTAATGTTTTAAAGGGATTAGAACTTCCCACAAAACTATTCTCTGGCTCGTACAAGGTGCTTTTGCTTTCCACTCCAGGGATTATTGTTGTAACCTTTTCTGCTCTCCCCCCAAGCGTATGACTGAAACATTCAGAGCATGTACACGAATTTTGCGTTTGTGAGAGCTGCCAGTTCGAAAGGTACAAAGATGGAAGCAATCTAACCACAGGAGAGACCCAAAGATAGTGTTAAAAAGGCACAAAGCCAGTTATAATGCCTAACAATGCCGCTCCTAATCTCCACACAGTAGTTTTTCTCACAGTGCTCGTATAGTTATCTCTGTTAATCCAGACATTTAGACACTTGCCTCATTTGAAAGTAAATAGTCTTACACATCTCTAAGGGACTGTTTCTCTGCTTAGATTTAGGCATGTGAGAAGGAGGAAGGATGAAGAAGATCAGTCTGTCAAATAGGATTTGTTTCATCGATGAGTAAAATACATTTCTACAAATACTAAAGGAAGTCCCTTGCTCTAAAAAGTTAGAGGACCAGGAAAAAGAGCAATAACAAGTGATGCAGAAAATTTGTTTATATTCTGGGCTTCACTCGTCCCAAAAGTAGTTTGCTGAGGCTTAACAAAATTAAATGTAACAATCAGCAGGAAAGTAAGCCAAAAAAAGAGGTTCGATATTTAGTAAATTAATGTATTCAATTCAGCAGGGTCTTATGACTTTCACCATATGCACTAGGGATAAAGGAATTAGGACAAATAATTTCTATCCCTTTTGGCTCAAGAATGTTCACAGAAATCTACTGAGTTTCAACCAGAGAAGTCCCAAAGAACTAGAAAAGGAAATCTTTAAAAGAGGGGGACAGGAGAGGGGACAAGGAGAGGGATACAGAGAATTACAGAGCAGCTGATTTCAATTCCCACAAAGATTCTGGAACAAACTCTAAAACAATCAATTCAAAAGCAGCAAAAGACAGTAAGATAGTAAAAGACAGCTCACTTGATTGTGTTAAGAACTGATGATGTCAAACCAATCTAATGTCCTTGTCTGCCAACATAATTGGCATAATGGATTAAAGGGAAGCAGTAGATATAATGTATCTTGCTTTAGCAAGGACTCAGAAACTCTCCTCAGGCACATTCTTCCAAAAAGGCTGAAGAAATATTGCCTAGATCAATTGTTCTTACATCATAAATACAAATATCAGCAGTGCTACATAAACCACTTTGAAGAGACGTGCAGCAGCAGCTGCTTCTGCGTCAAAAGCAGTAGGCGGGAGACGTCCACTTTGGGCTGAGCTGCAAGAGCAGGGCGAGACAGAAGATGTGGCTGCAGAGGTCGGGTGGGATTAAGTGGGTGAAAGAAAGGGAAATAACAAGTGAACTGTGATAACAGGAAACGGGAAGTGAAAATTATGGGTAGAATACTGATTTAAGTACTCAAAAAGCATACATTGAGGAGCAGGGCAGGTAGGAACAACCAGGTTGGAGAGGAAGTGGCGGTCAATGGATGATAAATTAGAAATCCGGACTGGTAAATTAGAAGATACACGAATGTATTTTTGTTTGGGCAGTAGATGCACCAGAGTGGACTGTGCATCCATTGTAACATTGCTCTGTGTCTACATTTTAAAGAGATCTAGAATTTGGGAACTTATCTGTGTTGCAACTATTGCTCTGTCAGAGCTGCCCACAGTCCAGAAAACCTGGAAAAATGTATAAAAATCTCAAATTTCAAAGGCAAAAAAAAGCCTATTATGACAAACTCTTCGATGGACAAAGAAGTGAAATGCCACCTAGGAAAGTTGTAGAAACGCTTTCTTTCAAGGCTTCTAGTGGCTCCGATATTCATCTGTGAATGAATCTTTGTGCTGCTTCAGAAGAGAGGATTATACTGGATCATCCTGGGAGGTCTTCTCCAGCCCTGCATTGCGCTGGGGACATTCTTTTATTGGCAGTTTAAAGTCTGAAGTGGCACTACACTCTCTGGACAAGGTCCAGTAGAACAAAGGACAACCCTGCCACCAAAGTCCAGACTTGCTGGAGACAGGCAAGCTGAAAAAGCTGACCTCTGTTCCTCGGAGCTTCACCTGACAAGCATGCTAGCAGGAAGTCTGCCTATTATCTGCCCTCATTTGTTATTCTCAAAAAATTTTTAAGAGCGAAAGGAAACACCCTATATATAAGGAGCTAAAAATTGACTGCTCAGATGGTGAGTATTTTAACAGTCACATAAAAATATAACAATTACTGTTAGTCCAGTTGCAGGAATACCAATACTAGCTGTTCAAATTGATTTTTAAAATTCCTGCTTAATACCCTTAAAATCGTTTTACAGGAAAGCCTACAAATATGGACCCTTTTACCCTTTTTCTTGGGTGTCATGCTCGTCCTTCCAACACAGCTTGGTGAACACAGGCTGACAGCTTCCTGCTCCTCAAGTAGTAGAGGCAGATATTATGACAAACCATCAGCAGCATCCTGTGGTCCTTAGTGGGAGGAGGGTGATGCTCATGGTGAGGCTTTCTTCTCAGTATTAGGACTGCTTGTTTTCCTTCTCCTGGGCTGCCAACTGCAGCCTGGCAGTGGTCCTCAGCCCCACGACCCCCAAAAAAAGAGCTATGGTTTGTCAGGTAGTGACTGGGGGAAAAGGGAGAGAAAGGTGTCACCCCATCCCCAGCAGGGCCACCCCCAGAGCTGAAGCTGGAGCAGGGGAGGCAGCAGTCGCTAGCCCCAGCGCAGGGGTTAAACCAGCAACACCCAGCTCAGGCCACTGCGAGGCAGGTAGGCAGGAGGCAATTTTGAAATTTTTTTGCAAGCAGGCAAAACAGTCTAAACTCATGGAATTTTACTTAATTTAATGCCAATTTATATGAACTTTTAACTAGTGATTCAGATATTTAGCGATACAGAAAAGACAACAAAGTAACAGCTGAAACAACTTTCTTCCCCTTTCCCCAGGCTCAACGTCAGTCCAGCATCTTTCACTGTCCAGCACCTCTCCCCCCCTTCCCTGTCCCAGCTCCCTTGTTTTCAGGGTGCATTACACTCAGGCCTCCTAATTCCTCGGGTGAGGTGATGGATGGCACAGGAGGCTAGAGTCTGGCTGTAAGTCTGGCTTCTTACACCTTTTCCTCCACTGCTCCTTGCTTCTTCTAACACTCTGCTTATCCAGGGGGATGGCCCTGTCCCAGGGTGGGTTACCCGTGGCTGCAGTCCCTCAGGAGTGCCCTTGCTCTGGCATGGGTCACCCACAGGCCACAGTCCCCTCAGACTGTCCCCCCTCTCTTTCCAAGAGTGCATCTCCAGCTGTGTCCCCAGCTGTGTCCCCTTCCACGCATTTCCTCTTGGTTCTCCTTGGGTGTGTCCTCACATAACTCCTCAGGTGAGTTCACCTGTATCTCCTGCCTCTGGCAGCTTCCATCGTTTCTTAAACACATCCAAGAAGCACGTGCTCCTCCGACTGGCTCCAATTTTGGGGAGGAGTGTGGTGTTTCCAGCTGCAGCCAAGACATCTGGAACTGGCCATGACCTCCCCAGGCAGTTCCTGCCTCCTCCTGCCCGACAGCCCGGGCTGCACACACCCCACCAGGTACGCCCAATGCAACCTTTAATAGGAAAATTAATATTCAAGACAAGCCGACATGTCCTAAGGAAAATAAATGGGTTCAGGAGACATCACGGGCTAGGAATTGTCTTTGAGATAGGAAGAGAGTCCTCTATGTGGGCATCCTGAGCCTGCTCTGAATATAGAAATCAAACAGTTCCCAGACAAAATCTCATAGGATTTCAGCTCTGAAGATGAAGGACCTGGAAGCGAGGTTAAGGCTGGTCGTGGGTGACAGAGCAAAGTTCCTTTTGCAGCCTGGGATTTACATTCTTTACTGTTCTTTAAAACTTTGGGAGACATCCCACTGTAACACTGAATGCTCTGTGAATACCTTCCTCAAATATTGCAAATATTTGGCATGTCATCTTTAATTAGTCAGTCTTTATAGACTGAACAGCACATCCATTTGAAACTGGAAACAGCATAGCTTATTATTGAAAAAAAATGTATCTGCTACTAATGTACATGTACACTCCTTAAAAGAAAATTAATGCTTTAGAATAGCGAAAGTCTATATAATTAGGAGTAATGGAATCCAATTAGTACGAAAAAAAATCAAGGAATCAGCAAATATCCCTGACACTGACATCTATCTGGCTTGGGAACAGCTTCTCAAGGAAAATTGTGTGCACTCCATCTTTTGTTCAGTCTGCATTTAAATACCCAGAACTCTAATAAACGTTCAATATAAAGCAACCTTGCACTGCTAAGAGTGAGAGTTACAGCCTTACTTCATCTAACTTCTGTTTTTAGATCATATTTCTTGAATACAAAAAGAGAAGTTTTCACACTACCCATACAATCCATTATTTATATTCTCCATATAGATCAGACTACAGTCAGAAAGAAATACTTATAGATATCTACAGCAATTTAGGGCTTTTTTGCATTGATTTATTGATGGCTACTCCACATTTCAGCTGCACTAAAATATGCAAATTTCCACCGAGGTTGCAGTCATTGCTTTCAAATCACCAACTAGGTTTCACCAATATTTACGGATATTGCCTACAGAAGAATAAAAAAATACAATGCAAGCATCGAATGGGTCCAAACCCAAAGCTGCATCAGAATATGCCCTTACTTTTGGCATACACTGAAATAATCATTTGTTGTTGCTATAAATTAACGCTGTGTCAGTCAATCACTTTCTTCAATGACTGCCTCCAACCTGCTGGCAATTTTTTAGAAACGGGCTGCTTCAGCACCTCACAAGGGACAATCTGTGCTCAGTATCTCACCAATTATTCCTACCCATAGCCAATGAGGCAAGCGATTTTCCTGCTGGATTACTGACCTCTGATAGTGGTGTTCCTACAGTTTAATTACCCATACCTCACACCATGCATTGGTCTGATGCAGGCGCTGTCAAGATAAGGAATCCAGGTTAGACCTAGCATTTGTTTTTGGCAAAAAATAAACCAGGGTATTGTAAAGGGATGTAACAGGAAGAAACATACCACTTATAAAGTGCTGTTGAAGAAAAGAGGGTAATTTTTAAGTTATTTTAGTAGACAAGAAGGTCTCCAAGGGTCAAGTCCTCCCATGCTAGCATAAGTAGGCTGGAATGCAGCAGCACAGAACACCGTTCACCATCTCTGCAGGCTGGCAGTGGGTTCCCTCTCCTTGACCTTGCTCTGCCTCTGTACAGACCTATAGCTTTGCAGGGATGAGTATTTCATCATAAACAGCAGAAAAAAAAAAAAAGAAAATAAAGAACCTCTATCATGAATCAGTTAGTCTGGTAAAATTAAACACTGAACTTCAGATTTTATAGCCATTTTATATTTCCCATAGCCTCATTTGAGCAGAGGAAAGCCATTTTAGTTGGAAGTTCATGGAGAAGAACAAAGTTATTTGAAAGTCATTGATCAACAGTAAAATCCTTTTTTAGTCTGAAAATGAGGATTTATTTCCAATAAGAATACCCTTAACTTTATCAATGGGTCACTGTGCAGAATCTGTGGCAAACGCAACATGATTTTGTAAGAAAGACCTTGAAATCTAAAGGCACACAGATAAGTCAAAAGCCTTCAGTTAGAAAAGTGTTATAGTTAGAGCTGGTTGAGGAAGAGAATTCATATTTACAGGCTGAGACTTACTAAGCTTAGTGTTTTCACACCTTGGTTCAACAGCCAGTTCCACGAGCCAGCTTGAAACACCTTGGAAAATATGCCATACACATCAAATTGCAATAGAAATAATGGTACGTATCATTGCAAAAAATGCAGTGATTCTCAGGGACTTATCAGTCACTTCAGAAAAACAGAAGAGAATGTTTCTATACAATCACAGTAAATTACCATCTTTATTGTTCCACCAGCAATTTTTCTCCTTTACCTGGTTTTAATCCAGCCTGTGTATTAATCACCATTATATAAACCTTAAATCACACTGCCAGGTACTGAGGATTCAGCCCATTGGTTAGTAATTAACCTGCCTTGCCTTCAGTCATAAACCTTTACATAGCAGCCCTGCTTTTGATATATGAATCAACAAGTCTGAAAGACTGAAACTCAGTCCAGATTAACAGCTGACCCAACAGAAGACAGATTTTGCAATTTAAAGACACACTTTACTCTTTGAAACCTACTGCTTTCTCAAAGGCAGGTTAACATGACAGAAAACTGTGACAACGCACCATGAAATGTAAGATTTCACACACAAACAACAGTGATAAGATTCCTATTGATCTGTCACCTCTTGCAAGCCCTCCACCTAGGACAGCACTGGCTAGATGCTTTTACCAGGCGACTGCTTCTTTCTTCCTTTCCAGAAACCTCTCACTTCTAGTAGCATCAAAAGAAGTTCTTCCTTGCTTCCTTCCTTTGAAGGAAGGCATTCGGTAGATATCACAGTAGCAAGCCCTAAACAAAGCAAAATCAAAGTATAATCACAAGTATTTTAATGATTTTTCTGAAACTAGAGATTTTGGGGACCTAACTGGATCTGGATGAAACACTCGTCTCTTTCTTGTTTAGTCAAACCTCAGAAAGAGATCTGTAGCCTATTCAAGTTACTAATTTCTGAATTACGTTTAATTCCCAGTTGAGTACAAGCAATTTATTTGGTTTCATATTACTAAGATTACTTAAAAAAAAAAAAAGAAAAAAGAGGGAAGTTTTCTTGCCTCCTGCAGACTTTGGAGGAAAATACTATAAGCATTTACTATCTTATGAAATTTATCCTAATGTGAAATATTTTAAGAACAAAATAAATACTCATACAACTAGGGAGATTTCCACAAGATTAGAACGGCCTTAAAACAAGATCATGTCTAAGATTATTTATTTGACTATGTCCCTTTAAAAGAAAAAAGTTTAATGCTGTGAAATAGGAGCTTATTAGATCATTGCTTAGATCAGCTTTTTTGGACTCTTTATTGATATCTTCCACCTCCCACGGCCTCATTATCAGACTGGCACAGTTCTTGCTTATTTCTTCTCATTCCTTGTGGAATATATAGATTTCAGATAATTTTTATCCTGTACTTAACTTTCTTCCCATGCTGGAATTAATCATTCTTTTTATGTATTTGAAAAACTAGAAAAAATGTGCAACCTCAGATTTACCCATTAAAGTAATTACCTTCAGTATGATTAATAAATGAGTACATTACTGACATGTGGAGGTGGTTTTGTTTATTTGATATTCTTTGCCTGACCAGCAGCAGCATAATAGCAAGAATATTAAAAAGCAACAGGGAACTAACATCACCCTACTTTTACAGGACAAGCACGTATTCTTATAGAATAAGAGGAAACTTTCCCTGGAGGAAAAGCATGTTGTTGGCAAGGCATTGAGCTATGACTCAGGGTATCAAAAGTCATTTTCCTGTTCTGCCACATATTTCCTCTGTTGTCTTGTACAAGACTGCTTAAGCTGTGTGCCTGAACAAAAGTTAAAAATATCTTCCTTCCTCCTTTGCTGTCATGACTATTTATCATATGCTCTTCAAGGAAAAAAAATATTTCATCTCTTTGTGCATGTCTGTAAAGTGAGGGATCGAGCTGCCTGTAGCTCTCCCTCTGCTCATCAAAAGGGGAACGTGATCTCTGAAATTCACTGCATAACTTAGTCACACTCAGCGAGCACTAGCCAGGCTTTTGGGTCAGACATGTTAGATGCCCACAGAGTACTCACTACGGAGTGTTCTGGTAGATTTTGGAGCAGAGCTCATAGAGATTTCTGCCATTTGGAATACTTACCCAAAAAACTGGTGATTCTCATAAAGAAGTTGTTTTTCTTGATATTGACCCAATTAAGCCTAATACAGCTTCCCAAAATACCACAGGGAAAAATAACAATGATTAATTATTAGGAAGCCATGTATTTTACTATGTTTAATTAATGTGTAATTAAATACAGATACAGGTTTAGCTATAGATACAGATACACTTCTCAAATACAGGCTTACTATTGCTGTTAATTTCACAAGTTGAAATGAATGCTTGCTTCTCTAATAGTTAAGCTTAAATTCAGAACTTTACAATTTAAATTATATTTAAGCTAAAGAACGTACACACGCACTTTAACAATTAGCCAGAAATACCATTTTTTGTTTGTCTTTTTATGGTGCTCGCTAAAGGAGGTTTCTTTACAGAATGTATGGAATTCCACATGATATCAAGTATTCTAAACCTGGAACTCAAAAGCAGAAAGGCAAAGTGGGATACAGCTCTGGACTAAGACACCTACCCTGTCCCCATGACAGTGTTTACAGGTAAAGTGTCTACAATGAAGATCTATCCAATACAGTCAGACTTAGGATTAGTTCAAATGACTTAAAGCAGATATCTGAATTTGGCTAGCTAAACTGCATTTTAAACTTCGTTAGCTGTATTTATTAGGTTTCTAATAATCTGGGCTGAATGCTGCCTTTTTTTATCTCCAGCTGACTACTCCCACATAGTTTGTGGTCTGTTAGTGAAAACGGATGTCTTGCAATCACCTGGAAACCACCAGACAGTTTGTGCAGCCTTGTAATAAGCAGCACTGCAAGGTTCTACTTCATGGATGGGCTGCACCTGTCACAGTGCTGTTTTGAACATCTTATATTTGTAGTTACACCTCCAGGGCTAATGAAGCCTTGAAATGGTAGATTCACAGCTCACGGGGCAAGGTCTACACACAGAAAACTCCTCCTGCACTGCCCATAAAATCTTTCCCAGAAAGAAAGCAAAATTATTATCCAAGAGAACATAAGTATTCAGTATCACAACTGGTTGGAACATCAAACCACGAATCTTGATCAAAAAGTTTCAGAAGTCTCATCTCACCTTCTCTTCCCTGGCTGATGCTTTCTCCAACATGTTAGCACCAGCACAGTATGGTCGCTAGCTGGCCAGCTGTCAAACATGCCTTGGTCATCCCTGGACACTGGCCTAAGCATTTAGTCTTGTAGGTTGACATAGTGATAGAAAGCTGAGTGTCAATAGAACAGTAAAATTATTGTCATCCTTTCCCCATTACTACCCTCTTCTGTGGTATAATACAGAGACGGGATGCTCAGCACACAGCTTGATATGAAGTGGGCAAAATATAAATGAAACTGCTGGTGACATTCAGAAACTTTGCTGTGAGTAAAGCAGCACCAACCATGTAAAATTATGTTAGCGCTGTCGATAGCGGTCCATACAGTTTGAGGATTCCACATAAAATGGCTTCAGCCCATCTCCAAACAAAACGACAAAAAGTTGACATTTTCAGAGGTGATGGAGGAAACTGAGCGGTTCTACTCATCCCGGAATGAGCTTTGCCACTGCTTTTAATAAGAAAGAGTGTGAAGGCCCAATAATCAGGTGGAGATGAAGGAAGGTATCAAACAGCACCATAAGCCTAATTATTTCTTCCATATTGGTGTTTTCTTTGGCATGCTTACAGAAGTACTGTGGTCTCCTACTGAATGTTCAAAGCTGAAGAACTCCCAATCTGTTGCTGTTAGCTGCAGTCCCAACTGTTCACATTTTCAGAAGTATGCCAAAGCATTGAATCCCTCATTTATTATCTCCAGCATACTGTTTTCAAAAATGTTTAGGGAGCTCAGTGTCACAAACCCATTGCTGAGGCAAATCCTCGATACTGGTGAAGACTTTAAAAGTGAAGTCTGGAATATTTTGTTGTTATTTATCTTTGGAGGAAGTGATAGAGCTATATGTAAGTCAGGTTGACAAAAAATTATGTTTTCATCCTTTATAATGAATTTATTTTATCTTGCCAAGCAACTCATCTGCAACTTGTCTTCTTGTTTTAGTTACTTGTCCTCAGCAAATGGACTACCATTGAATATCATGAACTGTAATTTATATTAATTATGCTTATATTGTCAACAGATGCAAATTATGGGACACTGTGCAACAAATTTAAGATGCAACACCAACGGGTTGATTTGCTGTCTGTTCTCCAGTACGTTACTTAATCTCTTACAGAATTTTTTTTGGGCTGTTTAGTGTAGTTCTACTTGAAGTCTAGCTTCCTTAAACCCAGCGCTGTACTAGTTAATCAGCTACTTTCAGTTGCTCATAATTCATCAAGGTGTTCAGCTGGTGTGCGAACATAGCTCTGCTGAATTCAGAGACAAGGCAATTTATCCTGCTAAGGATCTAGCTTAAATTGAACCAAAAGAAAACGGGGGATTTTAAAAAAGTTCTCTGATGATATAACTGGAGAGCACATAATTCGAAGAGACAAGTCCTTCACTCTAAACCCAAAATGTGCTTCTGTGCAGTGGAGTGAGAATACTGTGTTGGTTCCGGGACAAATACAGGCCTACATGCAGAATCTCCCAGAGCAGGGCTTGTATTTTTAGCATTGTAATTCTAACTTGTTTCTTACAAGTTTCTGGGTTTGGAGGTTACAAGAAGAAGGGAAAGGTGGGGGGAAGGTGTGTTAAGATTTAATTTTTATTTTTTCATTATCCTACTCTTATTTTGACTGGCAAGTCTCTTTTACCTGCGACAGCACTTTGTGAGCAATCTCTCCCTGTCCTTATCTTGACCCCTGAGCCTTTCATTATATTTTCTCTCCCTTGTCCAACTGAGGAGGGGAGTGAGAGTGGCTTTGGTGGGCACCCGACACCCAGCCAGTGTCAACCTACCACATGTTAGCAACATGACCTTTAGGTTTCATGTTATGGACATCACTTGTCACATATTGTGAACTGAGCAGTGCTTGTGTTTCTTGACCAGGTATTGGCAATATTTAAATTAGACAATGAAATAAACGTTGCTGCTGCCAGACTAGAGACTGAGCAGAAGTGTAAGCCTAGATTTGCAAAACCTGAATTAATCAGAAATCTGTGTCTCAGGACCAAATCTACTAGTGAAAACCTAACTAGAACACAGCATAAAATAAAGAGAAAGGAAGGAGAAGAACCTCAGCTGGGTGTTGCTGATATAACCCCTGCGCTTCCCCTGCTTCAGCTTCAGCTCTGGGGATGGCCCAGCTGGGGAGGGGGTGACACAGTCCCCTGCCCCCCAGTTAGTGCCTAACAAGCCACAGCCCTTTGAGTGCTTGGTGCTGGGGGCCACTGCCAGGCTGCACCCAGCAGCCCTGGAAAAGAAAAACACTGAGGAGAAAAAAGCCTCACCATGAGCATCACTCTGCTCCCACTGAGGACCACAGAATGCTGCTGATTTGTCATAAGACCTTCTGCCCCAGGAAGCAAGAAGCTGTCAGCCTGTGTTCGCCAAGCTACGCTGAAGGACGAGCATGACACCCAAGAAAAGGGATCCATATTTGTAGGCTTTTTTCTGTGAGAGTATGAGGGGCATTTTTTCTTTTTTAATCAAGGTGATATTCCTGAAAATGGACTAGCAATAAATTTGTTCTCCTTTGTTTAGACGGTTAAAGTATTCACTGTCTATACAATAAATTCTTAGCTCCATATAGCTCTATATATGTATATATAATGTGTTCCCTTTTGGCCATAAAAATATTTTTGAGTTCATCATCTGCTGCTTCTTGCCTGGGAGAGCTTTCTGTCAGCTTTTTGGCCATAAGGGATCTTATTTCAGCTTCCTGACTGCTTCTGTGAAGCACACCTTCATGAGGGAAGTGGTCTGCTACAGGGACCAGACAGAAAAACCCAAGCCTAAATAAATTACCTGGCACTACTTGGGAATGGTCCAAAAGAAGCAAGAATTGAACTGAGATCGTGCCTGCACTCAACATAAATTCACTCTGACTGTCAGAGTAGTACTTCTGCATGGTACTTTTCATCCCTGGGGCTTCCAAGGCACTTTACCTTTGAAATTTACATGTTAATTATTCATTAAATTCTGGGTTCATCTTCCTGATCTCCGAATCACAGCAGTTATTGTACAGGACACAGTAACAGGCAACAGAGAGCGTGGGTAGAGAAGTAAATCGTTAATTACATGAAAAGTGAATCATAAGGCAGAATATAGTTGCACAGATTACTGTATTTCCCAGCTCAAAACCAGCACCTTCAGTACCATCACCTGTGAAATTGTTCCGTGTATCAATTTGTTAATAAAAAGCTGTGTCCTACTGAATCACTGACAGTTCTTATAGCACATTGTACTTGATTGTCGTAAAGCTCTTAAGGGGCATGAGCTACCAGCAAAACCCTTGCAATTAAAATAATCTTTCCCTTATATTAACTCATAATCAAACTCTGCTGTTTTGATATTTCAGGTCATTTTGACACCTGGAATTGGGAACTAACTGAAACTTTCTCAGAGGCCACAAATTTCCACTAGGGGGACAAATTTTCAAGAACAGTAATGAGTCCTTGGTATTTAGTACAACAGCATTTTCGTATGATTGGACATGCCTTGGGAGAAGAAAAATATTTCCCATTCCTCAGCTGGAAGAAAAAATGACAAAGGAGAAAGCTGCAAAAGCAGCCTCAGTGCCAGCTTTGTCAGGGAAAATTTACATCTCTACAGTTTTAATGCAAAAGGCTTTCTGTGTTCTTCCATTTGCAGATTTTCATGTCCGAGCTGGCAATTTGCCTGAAGGACCAATCCTCTGACAGAATTATTGCCAGGGAGGTCAGCTGTAAATTTCAATCAGTCAGTGCAGGGCAGAAGGAAAAACATTGTCAGGAATATTTCCCTGCAGCTTGGCATCGGATATAAACACTGAATGTATGGCTCTAAGAGTAAATCTTAAAAAAATAATTCACCCTGGAAATTGATAATTTTAAATTCTTACTACAGCCTGTTACTTAGGTATTAATTCTCCACTGATAGCTGCTTCTCGCTGCTCTGGAGAAAAATTTTGCCACACTTACTGGAGCCAATGGACTTAGAAAGGAGAAAGCAAACATTATTTTATTACCAATATTAAACCCCAGGAATTACTGTGATAATCACCTGCTAAGCAGACAGTTAAGAGGAACTGTGATTACAGACATAAGAATTATATTGCACATCCATATCATTTATATCTAACGTAAGAATAAATTACAATATTTGCATCCAATTTTTGATGTTGCCAGCTCACAATCATAGGTCTTTATCTTAAAAAATTTGTATTTGACCTTGTCTGAACACACCAGGACATGACTACCAATGTACTCCCTAAACATTTACTCCCCTCATTTATACTTCTAACCCTTCTGGTTAAAGGGAAAAGCTTGAAAATGGGCCACAGAGCCAGAAGGGTCAGAGGCATGTATCTGAATGTGTTATGACACATCCGAATATATCATCATAACTAACTCCTATTACCAAACTCATCATGAATTCCTGAGTACTGACTCACAGTTTTTAAGGCCATGAAGGAGCAGTCTGGGAATTTCATTCCCCACAAGGCTTGGCAGTATTCCGCTTTAAAATATTATTTCAGGCCCATCCACTTGGATCAGTTTCCTAATTATGACCACAGTCAAACCGAGATATGTAGGCAGACTGAGAAACGGCAGCATTTCCTTTAAAATCCCCCTTTGGGAAAAACATCCTCCCAGAAATCTCACTTCACTTGGAAGGTGGGACACAGTTTTCAAAACTGAAAAGTGAGACAGTGGGGTGGGAAGTTTAATGGAAGATTAACGGCCACTGCAAGGGTAGGGTAGCTGCTGCCACCTCACTCAGCAATCAAGCCCCTCACCTCCGTGCCTCTCAAGACACAATTCAACAGCAACTCAAGACAATGCAGCCTCCTCTGAACTCACTCCAGTTTATTGATGTCTGTCTTGGGCTGGGGTGCTCAAACGACCCACGGTATTTCAGATGTGATATAACAAGTGCTGAGTTGAGGAAGACAATCCATCACTCTGCCTACTGGCTGTGCTCCTGCTGACACAGCCCTGGGTGCTGCTGGCCCTCACTTCTGGATCCTGCTCAGCCCACTGCCCACCAGCACCCCCAGTGCTTTTCCTGTGCAACTGCTCCCCAGCCAGGCAGCCCCAGTCTTCTCAGGTGCAGGACTTGGCGTTTGTCCTTGCTGAATTTCACTAAGTCACTATTGTCCCTTTCCTCCAGCCTGTCTCCATCCCTCTGGATGGCAGCCGTGCCCCTGAGCATATCAACTGCTGTTTTGTTTGGTGTCATCTACAAACTTTATGAACAGTCAGTCACTTCCTCTGGGGGACAGATAAAGGTATTGAACAGGTAAGCCCCATCCTGCCTTCTTCAGGTTTCTAGACAACTTCAGTGCAAACCACTGTGTGCTCTTGCTGCACAGGGACTTTGGTTCAACCACACAGGGTCATCTGGATGTCCTTTTGGGAAGACACAACCTCAAACAGGGAAAGTGGAATTAACAATTCTGGGTCAAGTTGCAAGAGAATTAGTGACAAAGCTTTTCAGGGTGTTCTCCCATGAGAGTTACACAAGCCCTGTATTATGACGTGAGCGAGGAGCAGGGCCCCAGCTCACAGCACAGCCCCCACTGTGGGCAGCAATACATCACTCCCACCCTGCAGCTCCGAAGGTCCAGCCAGCGGCTTTTAGCCACCTTTGCGCGTTCCCACTGAAAGATGGAAGGGCAAGCATTTTGGACAGGAAGCTAAAGGCAGCATGCATAAATCCTCACGCATAGGTTCAAACACAGCCCTCCCAGTGCAAGGGGGCTCAGAAACAAGTTCACACGAGGTCTGAATGTGAATGCTGGGAAGAAGTTCTCACAGCTCTCGTAGGGGTTCTCAGAGTGCTGTACAGCTAACTTCAGCCCTGCTCTGCTGACACAGACCCAGGGCTTATGTTAACAGGATAAGCCAAACTGTTTTCACTTCTACTTACCACTTAAGACAAAAATAACTTCTGGGGTGCATGCTGTCCTCTGGGTACAAGATCCTGTCTTGCCTGGTAGTTTGAAGATTCAGGAGACACAAACAGAAAGGGAAAGGCTGTTGCCATTGCAGTAAAAGGTCTTTTACATCCTTCTCTGCTGCTCTCTAAAAAACAATCAGCTGTTGTTAGATACATACAAGAGCTGTTACAAAAGCTCAGGACTAAAGTTTCCCTACATCAAAAAGGACAGGCAGACAGGGTGGAAAAAATGAGATCTTCTTTAAGGATCATCTTCTTCCCTCAGGGCTGGGGACACAGAGGGAACTTTTCAGTGTGGGGCCAGGATCTTCAACTGGCCAAAGCCCTGAAGTGAAATTATGCCCCTTCTTCCACGGTACACTTGCTCTAATACGCAAAAGACCTTATTAGGACAAAATTAACATGAATCATGTAAGTCTATCAATAACTAAAATTCATCTACAGAAGGAAAATATTTTCTTGAGACTGTAAAGAAGCACATTCCCTGCCAACAACATATTTACCTGAAGAGCATGAACAGCAAGGTCCCCGTGCAGCCTCTCTCAGCCCATCCTGCCCTGCGCCCCAGCATGTTCCCTGGGAGCGCACGACCCAAGCTGTTCTTAAGACACACACTACCTCTCCTCCCCTTTTCAGGGTTCCCATTTGAAGTAGGCTGCAGCAGCAAAATATCTTTTTCTGCCCTGGGTACATCAACTTTATTTTCTTTAAACAAGACAGATAGGAGTTCTTGCTACCAAGAAAAGAAAACCAACCCTTAACTGCCCTCACCCCAAAACCAAAACAACCCCCCCCCAAAAAAAAAAACAAACCAAAAACCATACACACAGACAGGGGAAGAGCTGGCACCTCTCACAGCAGGAGGAGCTAAGGAAGAGACAGAGATCCCAAACAATTAGTCTCATGCTAGGTCCCAGCCTCAGGACATTATTTTTTAAGTAGAGCAAGAGTCCATTTTTTACAGCAGGGTGCTATGGATTGCTAGTGAGAATATTGCTATATGCAGTACTTGAATTAGGAACGAGAAATGCATTAAACAGCTTCACTCTTCATATGACAGAGTTCATGAAAAAAATCACTGTAAAAGCTATCAGAAAAAAGGCACATTTTTGAAGAATGCTTTCCCTGTGCTTGCAAGCTGGAAGGAAGCCTGGTAACAAAATATTGTTTATGTCGTTCTCTTTCTGCTAAAGGGCTCAATTATTAAAGTCATGCTAATAAATCCCACTTCAACCATGTAAATAGACTCCTAATAAATCCATTAAGAGACAAATTTATCACAGTGCCATTTGGCCACTTGGCCAGTAGTCAAGACAAAAAAATGTTAGTGAATAACAGGAAAAATCTACAGTGTTGACTCTTTTTTTCTTTCCTTAGCATCACTATAAATAAGACTTCATGTATTTTGAATAAGATTAATTTCAAACCGTTTTCTCTCTTCTCCTTACTTTGTTACATGGTTGCGATGAGGCTCTGTTGTTAAACTTCTAGCACAGTATTCAGGCAGCCATGGACACACAGGTTGTGATTCACTGGTAATGGGCCACCTGAAAAAGGTTGGCTTGAACAACATATGACTTGCAGAAATGATTAAAGCATGCTGTGCTCATTCCTCCTTCAACAGTACATAAGCAGATCAGACAGAAAAAGAGATCTAGCAGGCTATGTCTACATTGAAAAGTAGTGCTGCACAACAGGAGAGATTTGCAGAGTGAAAGATTTGGTGCTGAGAACATGTCCCCAGTATTTGTATTTTGAAGGTTTTAATTCAGACTGCCTCTGGTCTGGTCCAGACTGAACATTGCCTAGTGGCTGGGGCACATTAGATTTGCTCCCAGAGCACACCTCAGATTTCAAGTTCACACAGCCTGAGACTTCTTCACATTGCAACTCAAATCATGGTAACTAGGGACAGACAGAAGATTCACATCAAAAGCACATTCCTGATTTGAACTTAAACATTAATATAGTTGCTACCATAGAGCCTGTCAGCTAAGAGGTTCCAGCATGCAAGAGAATTTCTTGGGCATCTCCAGTGGGATAGCCAACACAACTTTCTAGACCTCTTACTCTGTTATGGTTAGGGGATATTGAAAGATTGTGCTTGCAAAGACCAAAAGTAAGTTTCTGCATCTATGCAATGCATTTTCCTGAAGAGAGAAGTTAAAACCAGTGCTATAGGATTGTAATGCACCGGTCTGAAAAAAAACAAACGCAGAACAGATTTACATGAAAGCAACCTTGCGTCCTATTGTAAGTGTTGATGAGCTGAAGATTTGGTGGAATCTAAACTGGTTCAACTACTGTGTCTAAAACAAGTAAACACCAGAATATCAGTTCTGGAATATACTGTAACAGCCGCCTGTGTTGTTATACATCCACATTCTGAAAGAAAGTATGATTATTTTCCCCCCCTCACTCCAGACCTAGGCACAACTAGCCATACCTTTGCCATGTTTCAGTTGAACCCTTGAATGGAGTTTAGGGAGCCTACAGCTACACCCGGGGACTGTTTACTTTTTAAAATATTGTGCCATGAAAACACATTACACCACAGACAGATTTGCAATAGGTAAACTTGTTTTAAAACAAGCTTTGATGTTGTTTAAATACAATTGGGTTACACGTTCTGACACGGAAGACAGGTCAGCTGAGGAACTCCAGATGAAAACCTTGAAAAAGCAAAGAAATGGGCCTTCTAGCAAAAGCATTCGCAATATCAGGACTGGTTCACTCCCACTCCGAGCAAAAACTCAATAGCCATTGTAATGTTTGCAAAGCTCATCATCTCCCCGTTCAGCTGAAAGATGAAACTAGAGATAAGCCTCGTTTTCCACTGCTCACTTTATGGAATAGTTGTATCCAAAGTTCTGGAAATATAGAATATGATTTTAGACAATGAAATAAACAAACTGAATATTTAAAGGTCTTGCATTTATATTAGTTCTGGGAAAATCTAAGTTATGAAGTTGTGGGGTTTCGGATATATCTAAGAAGTTTAGTCATTGCACAGTTTAAAGAAACTATGAGACTATAAACACAATTCAAATAATTTTAAATGTAAGAAAACAAAGACAAAATATTCTAGAAATTAAGTGAAGTGTTCAAAAGTTGGAAAATTGGTATATCATCTGTAGTGTTTCTACAGTCTATCCTGAAAAAAAAAAAAGTAGGTTTTTTAAATGCTGTTTTAGGAAGAACTTGCTAACTTCTTTTATTAAACTTTCTAAGATAACAGAGGGAAAAAGGCTGCACCAAAACGGGGATTTAAGCACAAGACATGGTCCTTATCAGACCTACATGCTGGTCCTTGCTCTAAAAAACAAACAGGCTTTCATTTTTGCCTGAAACATTTTTTCCTGTCCCAAAGTCCAAGTCTCAGCATTCAGAGAGAGATCACTTTATCACAATAATTCAATTAAATATTTTTACTTCCGCAACTGTACATTGTCAGTCATTTCCTATTTCTGCCCACATAACTCCCCTCCTACATGCTGCACATCTTGCTTTTGAATCCTTCTATAAATCTCCAACCAATTTATTCATCATCACTAGTACTGTATATGCCTTGAGGTTTGAAATGCACTTAAGACTCAAAGGTTAACTTGAATTTTTCTTAATCATGTCATCTGCGGGTCTTATTATCTCTTTATTCTGTGGATTGACTACCCCATTTTCTCTAGCTTGACATAACAGAAAAGACTCCTACCCGTGTGTCTGTCAGCGAGGTCCCTTCTTCCTTTTTCTTCTCCCCACTGCTGTCCCAACCACAATGGTGTCTGAGAACCTCTTTTCATGTGCAGTCACTGCAGATGTTGGGTTACATAGGAAGAGGATTTGGCCCAGAAGTGCATAATCAGTTTAGCTTGCAATACATGCATGGATATATAAGGGATATAATTTTGAGCTTATCAGATTAATATTTCAATCATTTGCATATACTTCCTCCATTTCTTGTTCAGTCCATAAGAAACTGGAGTTTTGAGTACTGAAGCTCATCAGGAATGAAAAAAAAAAAAAATAAACATCCCTAAGAAATAATCTAACTGTCCATTGACACAGAAGATAGATAAAGCAACCTCTCAAGTTTCCTTCCAGCACACATTCTATGGTCATTACAGATCTGCACCGAATACTCAGATCTGGAAAAATTACCATTATTGTCATCTTATTAATACGTAATAGCGAACAACTTGCATCCTAAACAGTTACAAGAGGCCAGAATTTATTTATTAAAAAGTATTTGAAAAACAGAACCAATACGACCACATTTTTAGAAATTAATGTATTGTATTCTATCAAGTATTTTAGCCTTTTTTAAGAGATATATTGCCTAGATTGATAGCCCAAAGCTATTTACAAATACATAGAAAGACACATCTGCAAATATTTTTTTCTCAACTACACTGATACAGTATTACATTTGGAATTTTATACATCAAGTTTTCGTTCATATGAAAATGTAAGGAAAGTCTTGAAGCATATGTTTGTTCATTAAAATAATAAAAGGGTAAAAGAACAAATTATATTTAAAAAATCCTTATCACCATGGTAACTAAACACAGGCTAATTTTGTAACCAAATTTTACTGGGAGGGTAGAATAGATCGTTACCCCCCTATATCACCTATTCAAACATTCAAAAGAGCCTCAAACAATAAATTATAATTTCTCAGTAGCTAAAAATGACCTGAATACATGTGGTTTTAAACATGTTTATATGATATGGTCAAACATTTTCAGACAAGCACCTTTGTTTTAAACCTTTCACAGACTATTTGTGAAGGAGAAAAATTGTGAAGTTAATGATTACATTACTTTCAGATAAGTGTAATGTCTAATTAGACTAATTACCTGTGCTATATAAAACATTCCCCCAAAACTGTTTATAAAGGATGAAAATGGTACTCGGTGTTCTGCAGTAAGGAAACAGCAGCAGATGTGTTTGATTGGCAGAACTGCATAATGAGTGATTAGCTGCTCACCTTACCTACGCACCACCTACCCGTGCTCCAAACATATGGGGAGTCACAGGGGATGGGAATTTTTTCAAGTGCCACAGAGTACCAATGCTTCAGACCAGCAAAGGAAGAAAAAGATCCCTCAGACTAATTACTACAAACAGGCAAGAAAGAGACGCCAGATTAATTTCTTTGTCCTTTCAGCNCTAACCGAATACTCACCTTCTTATTAGGACCTGTATTGAACTGAGCAACACATTTGCATGAGTTACCACCTATTCAGACCACACAGAAAGCCTGGAAGTCTCTACTTCACTGTAATATATCACCTGCTGTCCTGTGCTTAATGCATAAAAATATTCACGTGCAGCATAAAAATTTCCCCACCAAAAAGTCAATTTGGTGCTCATCACTTCACGGCACACTGAAAACAACATTCTTTCTTTTAGAAAAGATGGCAACTACGTGCTATTTAATATGCAGGGTCTCTTTCGTAGTGCTGGTACTGACCAACTCATTATGAAAAAAACCACCTTTTATGGTCCCATCAGGCCTAACAGAAAGGAAATAAGTTATTACATCTTACATTATAACAAATAGCTATTACTTTAAATTCCTAATAAAACCCCAGAAAGATATTTCTCAATAGCACTGGTGGCAAGTTCTCTTTCAGCACTTCCTAACCACCAGCTGATTACACACACCTTGTGCCAGATGTTGGACCATCTTACTCAGGCTCTTTGTAGGATTGTCTTCATTTTAACTTCACGCCACCTAAAACTTACTTCCTATGTGGTCAGATACCACTTCCACTTAACAATTAATATTTCAGTATTTCATATTAAGTATTCATTGGCACAGGATACAAAATGATGGCATTTTGCTTCCCTAGTGGGTGCCCTAACTGCTAGCCTGCGCCGCCCAAGTCTGTTCTGCTTTCTGTCTTTCACCCAATGAATATTTAAGCAGTGTGTACAAAGTGGATTTATTACAAGACATTAAAACTTAACGACTAGTGGAAAAACACCGTACACCCCGATTCTTAAATCAATGGTCTCTAAAAGAGGAAGGGGAGGGAAGACATACATTTAATCATGTTATATAACATCTAAATATGTATCAGAACCTCTCCCTTCCACAAGCAAATGTCTGTTTTGTCAGTTCTGAAAGTACTTTTATGTAAGTAGGAACTAAGTGATTGAAGCTACCAGAACTCAGGCAGTGATGAGAAAAATTTAGTTGCAGAGTCAGCTTCAGTGACTGCAAGTCTAATGGATATTCCGTGAACATTAGCAGGAGCTAAATGTTATACCGAGGCACTTAGAAGAGCATGTGGATACACCAAAAAAAGATGTACTCATAACAGGTTATCTAGACTCAGAAGGATTTTTCTGATTGCTACAGATACAGAAAATAGATTTCTATTTCTTAAGGATCCTCAGTACAAAAGTCATTCTCAGGAGCTCAGTGGAATTAAGTTTCCCATTTCACTCCTTTTTTGGGCAACTTCCAACTCCAGATGAAGTGCAAGTGAGTGAGGGCTAAGGAAATATTTTGAAGGAAAAGATCTGAGCTTTTGAATGGAAAAGAATTTTCTCTGGTTTTAATTATTTCTAATTTTGATGACAAAAATAATGTCAAGTGAAGCATGTTAAGAATTCAAAGTCATTTTACGCAGAACGTGCTATCATAATTCACACCCACACTATCCACGAAACAACATCAGCATCATCTCAGACTACAACCACAAGTTATTTTAGCACGGTATTTCAGGGATTCTGTGACCTCCAAAAAGCAGTAAACATCCTGAAGGAAATTTCTTTAAGATTTTGTTTTCCAAAATGGTAGAGGAATTCAAGCTTTGAGAAGATAGGCTCACTGAGGCATCCACAACATCAGGAAAAGCAAGATCTGGATTTGTTCTGCCATTGCAGACTCACCTGGCTGGCTGAAGGTAAAGCAACGCAATCAGGACAGGGAACACTCTGCTTTCTTCAGCGCACAACTAAAGGCCTGTGAGAGAGACTGTCCAGAGTCAACATTATTCTGCACATGATAAGGAGACAGTGAGGCAGGTGCAGTGGCTTTGTTTTCTGAGCTCAGACTCCTGAGAAAGAGGAATGAGCTATGGGATTGCTATGCAAACACACCAACCACAGGACTGAGTAACGGCTAGTTATGCCAAAACCCTATGTGGTTGCCCAACTGCCATGAGGAGTACACAGTGACTGGCAGGTAAAACTTGATAGACAGAATATCACGGAAAAGCCTTCACACATTTAAGAAGTTCTGCAAGAAGTCAGTACTGCTCAGTACCAGCTTTACAATGAGAAGATCCCCTGTGAAATATCACTATCAATAGCCAAGAGCAGGCGGCTGGAGAAGTGGAACACCTTATTCTCTACCTCTGCACAGAACCATCCATGGGGGGAATGCCTAGTTATTAACAGAAAAGATGGTACTAGTAATGAAATGGACAAAAGTCTCAGAGAGCTTACTCACTGAGTAAAGCACTTCCATTAAAAATTGAAGTTTTCTTGATTGGACAATAGAGAAAACAAGAATACACATTTCAAATGCAGATATTTGTCATTCCACCGGCATTGTTTTTTATGAGGAAAAGGAAGAAAAGACAACCTGAAGTAGCTCTGGTCTGAAGATGAAGCTGCAGGTCTAAGCAAGTGTCAGGGAAGAGAGAGATGGCTATCAGGCAGATTTAGTTTTCAGCTGCTGTAAAAGGAACAGATTAAATGATGTTTCATCAACTCAGAGCACCCATGTCTGGAGTACTTGATTGAACTGCCTGGAATGAACAACATCCAGAAAGAGAAATGATGGGGAAGTAGTCTTGCAGAAAAGAACTAGACAGCGTAAGCTCTGTTCTTTTATTGGCCACTGAGGCAAACTTCCCCTGGGAGGAAGATGTCAAAATATAAAGTACAATCTCTCCATGGTCAGGTAAAAGAAAAAAAAAAAAAGTTAGTTGTGCCATTAATTCCTCTGTTCCTGACAGTCAAGGACTGGAGAGGTTCTCCTGGATCTACACCAGGCTTCTATTGCACCTTTTGCCTAGCTGCAAGAATATAGCTAAAAGAAGTTAGAACACTAAATATTTTAATTTTAAAAGCTCCACTTGTGGATTATTCTTGCTATATTAGACTGAAAACATATTACTTGAATCATAAAGTTAGCAATGCAATTGATCTATTCCTACAAATTATTCAAAAAAGGCATAGCCATCTTCTAAGACATTCAGCCAAGTAAGGTCTGTCTTTACTGCTGCTGGTTAAGTTCCATAGTTGGGTTTCATAACTAAATTAATGCTTTGTCTAACCCACAGCCTAAAAGGCATTTAAATCTTCCTGCATAAACTTCAATCTTCATATGAGTGAAAGACCTTTCTCATTCCCTTTCCCACTCAGGTATCCCTCTCTAACAGAGCATTCAAAAAAGTAACCAAACACTCCCTATAGAGAAATGCATGGATGACAGCTTTCCTTAGAAAGGAAAAAAATATATTCTGCTTTTCAAAAATATACTTAATTGTAAGGAAATTTCTTTCTGGCACTTTCCTCATCTGGACTATCCAAGTATTCCTAAAAGCGTGCACACATTCAGACAATCAAAATTTTTTTTTTTCTTTTGACTGTCAGTAAATGAAACAGAAGACAAAAAAGAGGAAGATAGAATTATGATCTAAGATAAGAGGACGCACAAACTCTTCACGTCTTTCTGGTTTTGTACTTGTGAATAGGGATACAGTTAATACACAGCTTCATGCTGATGAGATTAGAGGAGAAACAGAAAATATTTGAAGGTTGATAGAGTTTATAGTAGTGGCAATGCCCTTCTTCGTCAGAATAGATTGTGTTGCATGTCAGGGCTTGAATCTTCCCTCTAATTACTTGCTGACCCAGTGAACAAAACACATTGGTCACAAATCCGAGTCGTACATGTTGTGATTTACTCTGCTTTGGAGCACTATGCTAGGCCATTAGACAAATCAGCCATAGCACTAAGACCATGACTCAATGAGATGGATGAAAACAAATTCAGAAAAGTCTTGCTAAAACTAGCTGAAACTTATTTGGTAGAGCTCCCGAACTTTCTAAAATTATCAGGCCCAGAATTTAAAGGTTCCACCTCATTTACAATGGCCTTTGGTACCCTTTTTTGAAAACAAAACAAATCACACTTTTAAAATCACTGATTGAAAAAACCCATTTAAGAAATCTTTGCTACATACAAGGTGTCTCTCTTCTCATGACAGAAGTTACCATTTTTACTTGCAAACAAGACTATCTGCAACTCCAGACATTAAGACCAGCCAATAAATCATAGTTTAGCTCTCTGGAGAGGTTATCTTAGAGCTTTCTTAAACGTTATTTTACTAAGTTTTACTTTCTGTATATACCCAAATTAAAAATCTGATTTCTCAAAACACAGAATACTACAGGAGTGAGAAGAGCTGATGGGTTCTGCATAGCCACGTACTGACAGGGATCTCCCACTGTCAGCCAGTCAATTGAAAAAAACAAACACCAACATCAGGAAACGGTAAAATAAATACACCAAACTGTACTGATTCGTATTTTAGATGCCACCATGACGCATGAAATTCCCAGGCTGTGTCAGCCTCACATGTTCCTAGGGTGAGCACATGCAGTAGTTGCATTCAGGACATATAAGTCTTGCAAATTCTGCAGCTCCTTAAACTTGTAGCTTTGAACAACACAGATCTCTCAGGTATCAAAAATACAATCAAAAATAGATGTTGTAGAAGAGAATACTACAAAGGTTCTTCTGTTCCTCAGAAAAAATAGCTTTCTCACAGCTCCTAAGGAAAAAAAAAGTGTAGGAGTCAGATCAGTTTTTGAGAAGCAGATTTCAAAAAGGAAGACTTTTCTTTTTCTCTGAAAAAATAAACATTTCACCTTTCACATTGAACAGTAATTTTTAACATAAAATCTAAGCCAGGCAGCTGACTACCAAATTAGACTTTACAAGCATCTTGTGTCCAGCATTGGAACATCTGAAGAATAAGAAATTGTCTTGTTAATCGAATGTACAATTGTCATGCCACTATTATTTCAATTCTTGCTGGCCTTACATTTCTGATTTTATTTCTCCATCAGGACTTGACAGAAGGATTATGGAAATACACAGACAAAGCCATAATCTCAAACATCCTGCTGGCTGATTCAATAATGACAGATTCTCCAAGTCAGACATTCTGGAAAAGGGGAAGTTCTTTCCTTCTGTATAGGTGGTTTCCTTGGATGCAGTGAATAGGTGCCAGTCACTTCAACCAGAGAGTAGTGTTCTGATTCATAAACTTCCAAAAAGAAATTCCAAGAGAGAAAACAGCCAAGGACTGCCGGAGGCTGTCCTGAGGAGCCCCGTACCCCTGTAGCCCCGGAGAAAGTCAGAACAAAGGAGGAGTTTGCTCTGGTAGATGAAGACTGGGTTAAGGAGAGGTTAAGTAATCTGGACACCCATAAATCCATGGGTCCTGATGGGATGCACCCGCGGGTGCTGAGGGAGATGGTGGACGTCATTGCTAGACCACTCTCCATCATCTTT
>VZTO01019032.1:79868-94829 GCA_013400615.1 Syrrhaptes paradoxus
TTCCTTTCATGAACCCATGCTGGCTGGGCTTGATCCCCTGGGTGTCCTGTACATGCCGTGTGAGCACACTCAAGATGAGCCGTTCCATCATCTTCCCCGGTACCGAGGTCAGGCTGACAAGCCTGTAGTTCCCTTGGTCCTCCTTACGGCCCTTCTTGTAGATGGGTGTCACATCGGCAAGTTTCCAGTCTTCTGGGACCTCCCCTGTTAGCCAGGACTGTTGATAAATGATGGCAAGCTCCCCTGCCAGCTCCCTCAGGACTCTCGGGTGGATCTCATCTGGCCCCATGGACTTGTGTGTGTCTAAGTTCCAAATCACCTAGGATCAGAATTCCAAGGTTTTCAGTAGGGCTGCACTCCTCATTTCGGAAAATCCTACCCTAAACCAACCCTGTTATTACTGTCTGCACAACTTAAAAGGCATATTTTTTCTAGTCAAGGATATTAATAAAACTGTTACCATTTCTTCAAAATCCATTTCTGGAAAAAAAATAAATACCTGCTTCTTGGTTGGGGAAATTTGGATTCCTCTGGAGTTCCTGTTTTATAATTGTGGTTTGTTTGTTTGTTTTCCATGCAGCAGAAAGATATGCTGACTATTAAGAACTTAACTTTCAGGTTCAAATAAGAAGGTGTTCTACATTCAGGACTACACACCTCAAAAACAGAAGAAAACACTTTTCTTTACAATAAATTGAAGTTTTCTTCATTGCCCCATTACAAACAAATATTCCATGTAAATCAGATACACCTGCCATAAGCATCTTGATCGTTTTTATTTGGAAAGGATGTAAAGTCAACAGGCAATAAGGATATAGATTTGCTCTGTTCTAGCTTAAAAGTCTAAAGAACACTTGCAACTCAGAAATTAAAGAAGTGCAGACGGGACATGGTTTAGTGATGGACTTGGTAGTGTTAGGTTTACAGTGGGACTGGATCTGAAAGGTCTTTTTCAACCTAAAGAATTCTGTGATTCTAAGTTCAGGACGTTAAGTGGCATCTTTAAATTATACAAGTGTCAGAAACATATTTTAGTCCTAGAACATTCCTTCAGTGCTTAATACAGTAATAAGTCCATAGACTGCAATTTGTTTTGAGGAAAAAAATATCATAGACATTCCCATTACTACAAGTCCTTGCTATTCTGACTCAGTTGAAGGGATACATTTACTACCCGTGTGCTGTAGTTTTGAACCCCTGCTAGCAGCAAAACACCACAACCACCACTCACTCACCATCCTCACCCTCCTGGGGATGGGGGAGAAAATTAAAGGGGTAAAGGGACAAGAGACTAGGAAGAAAAAATTAATAACTAAAATACAATAAAATTGAAAACAATAACATAAATACAAATGAGTGATACACAGTAAACTTGCTCACCACCTGACCACCGAAGCTCAGCCTGCTCCTGGCTAATGATCCTAGAGCAGGGAGAGTCCCAAAACCAATCCTGGAAAAGAGATAAGAGCCCAAGCATCCAAGAGACTGAGAGACAACGGAGAGAACAAGACAACCCTTAGAGACGCGTGGCCCAGAGAGCACGTGCACATCTGGATGGACTCTCATCTATATACTGGGCACGATGTGTATGATATGGAATAGACCACTGGCCAGTTTGGGTCTCAATTCTAAACTTAAGGTCAAATCCTAGGCTAGTAACTGGGGCTGTGCTCCCTCCCAGCTTCTCCTGCCCCTGCAGACACTGGCACAGCAGAGTTTCCTGTCCTGGCAGCAGCTATGAACATCAGAATGTTATCAGCTTTCTCAGCACAAATCCAAAACACAGCCTCACACTAGCTACTATGAAGAAAGTTAACTCTGTCCCCACTAAAACTGGGACAATGTGAGAGAATTTTACTGCAAGAGCTGCCACAGCAGGGATAATTTCACGGAAGGAAAGTCATTCCTTGCTCTACTTGCAACTACTTAATCAAAGACAGCACAAGAGACAACTAAGAAATAACACACTGGAAGTTCTGTTTCTGAAAATTCCTGCAAGTATTGATCAAAGCCAAGTATTTTAAGCCAGAGCTATCTGAAATTTCACTGCTAGTTTTCTTCAGTGGGTGATACTGGATGTACAAATCCAGTGAGTGAGTTGGTCATACAGTAAACTTCAAAAAACCTCTAGTTCATTGTAAAGGCACAGCACAGTTCAAAATGTCAAGTTCCCATCATATGAAGTGTTGATTAGAGATGAATTCTTGAGTGTACATTCATTACAATTATATTAGTGCATACAAAATCTTGTCAGCCAAATGGTTGGTTGAACTCCTGAGAAACTTCAGTGAAGATGTGGCAGGTGAAGAATAATTCCGATTATAAATGCTGACAGTTATTTACTGTTTGTACAACAGAGGGTGACAGCAAATGTCTGAAACAACTTTTGAACTCCCATGCAGAAGGGCTGCAACTAGCAGTGGGCTGGTTGTAAATCTGGTTAACACCTGGACTAAAACAATAATACTTACTGCATCCTCCAATAAAAAAAAAAAAAGAGACAAAACCACCAATTCAAAGGCAAATCATTGTATTTCTGCATATAAACTATTCAGACAGGAAACAGGACTGGACTGGGAAAAACCTGGAAACAAAAAAAAAATGCCAGGAAACAGGAGACACCTATAGTAACACATACCTAGGGACTGGGCAGGCATCTTGGGCAGTGATGCCTAAACCTGCATGCAACATGCAAGCAGCTACAGGGCACAAAATGAACACCTTCCTGCCAATCCTTCCCAGCCAAGCAGCAATCTCCCCAGTGATTGAAAAGTGATGATAGAATTGATACAACTCTGCAAAAATGGGTATTGCAGCTCAATCTTATACCCAGAAAGATCAACCAATCAATCTGTACCTGATACGGCCAAAGAAGGAAGCTGGTTAAAGCTGAAGATGAAATATGAAGAAAACCCACAAAAAAGGAGAACAACTGAGCAGTTAACTTTATTTAAATTAGCTCCCATAAGTTTTCCACCAGGGTATCCCTAAAGAAGTATACTCTCACTTCCTGATATCCTCTGAATGCAGCTTCCAGAGAGCTGACATCAGGTTCCACCTTCCATTTGAGTTAGTTAAATTTAAGTTTCCCCAAGGGTCATGATTAAAGAGTGTTCAGCTAATCCTACTCCAAGAGAGCTCAGACTGCCTGGTTGACTTTCAGTACCTACTATCAGTGTCCTTTCAAATGTCTCACTGGTAGCAAGCAGATTGATTTCTATTAGTCGAGCAGACTTGACTGCATATTTGCAGCTTATGATCAAGCTACAACAGCAGACATTCTTCCAAGGTTGCCACATAAACATATATATTATTGGAGTAGTTGGCACAGAAGGCTTGATGAAATATTCCATTTGTTTGTTCCTGTAAGAGCCCAAACATTAGTTCCCTGTGCCCATGCATTAATTAAGCAACTCACCTACAACTTCTTGAAATACTGAAACTAAATTAAAATTCACAAGTTCCTGAGAGCCTGCTGTTCTGAAATACTGCAGGAAGCAGCAGACCATTTTTGAAATAACTGAACAGAAGTTTTAAGAGTTCACAAACATGTAAGCAGGATAATTCCCTTGCATTTCAATAACTGTTTAACAATTATTCTTACAAAAAAATGACCCAAGTTACATTTCCATGTGCTTGCATGGACTATAATTTCCCTAAGATAGCATTAGAAGTTTGAAAACCTGTACTTGTAAACATTTTCTTTCAGAGTCTGTCAAAGGACATCTGAAGACAGTTTTTCAGCCTTAGAAATATAGCTCAGTAACTATATAGGCTAAACCAACATTACTTTACAAAGACAACATGAATGACAAAAATAATTAGGAACTGAGTTTTATATAAACATATTGGGTTGTACACAAGTTGAAAACATTGACATTAAATATTCAAAGAAAACTTCAAACCGGACAATTTGCATTAAGGAGAAAAATAAGTTAAAAATGAATCACATCTTAATTATTCCATTGGTTATTTCTAAGTCAGGCACCTGGCAGTTTCAGAACTGAACGGTACTAAAACACTGCAACAATGCTAAATAATGCCATTCACGCTAATGATTTCCTCTGATGGAGCAAAAGCCACCTCACCGTTACCTGAGGACTCCCGTGATAACTCAGTGGGGATAACAGTATGAAAATGACATTCTTCACAGGCTGGGAACTCACCCCTTAAGTGGACACTTTTGGCATACTTTGAGGACAGTCTCTTGCTAGCAATAGTTTTTCTAAGGGAATCCCAGAAATGCCAGCGGAACTAATGCAAAAGTTAAGTCACATCCTTCTGAAAGAGTGTAAACCTCATCCAAATCTTTCTGGCAATGTTTGTACCAGCTGTTTGGCAGGATTTTAGCTAGTTTTATTTATGAGCTTGAATAAAAAAAGCCATACAAGTTAGGCATGAAAGTATTTAAGAAAACCTAAGTTAACAGAAAAACATGATGAATTATGAAATAGTTACACCAGCTCATCAGAAAGTTACATATACATTTAATCATAAAACAATATTTTCTATATATTATTTCAACCCAGCTTCAACATTTGTTCTGATACAGTGATACTCAAAAAGTGATATTCAGTTTTTCACCCCTTTAGTGAGTACACTTATTTCCTCTATTTCTACAGGTGCAAGGATGCTCATTTGGATACCAATTCCACATGGGTATAACTTTCAACAGAACTTTGCATTACATTTTCCCATCTTGAAGGCAAAAGGCTATCAATGGTAATAAACAGACAGTTCACCATCACTCATGTCTGAATCATCTTCATCCACTTCACCTTCAATGACCGATTTCTTGCCTTTGCAGCATGAAACAATTAACCCAATTAAAAAGACCTGCAAATTTAAAATAAGTTGCAAAAGTTATTGTTATTCAATTAAGGGACATACAGGGCAAATATATTAAAATGAAATGGCAGTGCCATGATGCAAATGATTCCATGACAGCTACTGTAAGTTATCTAACTTATTCAGTGATCTCTATAATCAAAAGTACTTACTGCAATGAACGCCCAATTCCCAAAGTAATAGGCAGCACTGAAGAACCAAAATTTATGAAGAAAGAGGTATGTCCGCGTAACAATACACTGATCTAAAAGGAAAGCAAATAGTACTGATTAACAGAAGAAATAAAAATCAGGCAATGCCAGTTTATGGGTTAATAATTCAACAGTTTTGGAGTATTCAGCTCTGAAGAACAACCACACTCCATGAAATCAAATTTACTCTCTTCTACCAAGAAGGTGTTCAGGAGGGATTTCTGTTATTATGGGAGAGTGAACGTGAAAACAGGCAGCACAAAGGTAAGACTTACACAGGTAACACCACTACTATCGGGTAGAACTTCTCCTACGGATGTGTCCATTCTGTCTGACAGATCCTAGTTACTCACTTCCCATTTTAGATAAACCGCAGCCATAAGGAGGAAATACAAAGCAGATTCTGTATTAAAACACATTTCAGTACTTTGAAAAATGTCTCTTTACCAGGATTGCATAAGTTTTGTAAAAATCAAAGTCAACTACAACGTTGAGTCACATAGGCAAAAAAATCTCCACTATATAGTGGCGTTTTGTAACCTGACAGTACTGGTTACATCTTACTCTAACACCGCAAATACAGCCACATCTGAAAATACTACTTCAGTTTTCTTCTCCTTTGAAGCAGCAGATTTTAACAGAAGTAAGAATCAAGTCAAGGCATTTTTAAGACTGTGGACAGGGAGCATTCAAGGCTTGTATGTGACACTGAGCCTGTGACACTCAGGAGGTCGTGTCAGAGGGCAGGCAGCAGGACACACAAGCCAGTGACATCTCTGCAGTGTAAGAAGGGGTGCAACAAGTTCACCCTAAGGTATAACATCATCTATTTTTCTCATTTACTGTGCTTTGAACCCCACCTAAAGCCCCTTTCAGAGGGGAAATTGGTATCTAAACAAATTTGAACGTAAACAATCTGAATGCTAGAGAAAGGAAGCAACCCAGAATTTTCCTGTTCTTCCCTCAATTCCTACCCCAGATTTGGAAATACCCCCGAGGTGCAGCTGAAGGAGAGACTTCCCACCTCCTAAAGTGGTGAGTGACATGCTGCTGCTTATTAACTTTTAGCAGCCATCTAAAAAAAGTAACAATCAGTTTCTGAAGGTAAATATTTTATTTAAAGATTCAACATACCCAGTAGATAACTACTGTTTTACCAGTACCACATACTACAGCTCACTATCTCCTGGGGAGAGAAAAGGTTAGGAGTTAAAGATAGGTCTTTCAGGAAGGTCTGCTGCTTGACCTTGCCAAGATGATTCCCTCTGAACACAATCCCTAGAATGACTGTATCTAAACAGAGAAACAATTCCATTCCTTCAACAGTTC
This sequence comes from Syrrhaptes paradoxus, assembly GCA_013400615.1. Classification (NCBI taxonomy): domain Eukaryota; kingdom Metazoa; phylum Chordata; class Aves; order Pterocliformes; family Pteroclidae; genus Syrrhaptes; species Syrrhaptes paradoxus. The sequence continues at coordinate 86,237 of VZTO01019032.1, forward strand.
TCCAATGACTTATATCTGATAAAACCAACAGAAGAACTCAAAACACTAAGTTAAACACTACTTTATGATTTCTGGAATCTATTACACAGTATCAGCAGTCAAAAAAAGAAGTTAAGCTGGGATTTCACAACTACTAGACACAAGGGGTACAACACATAACTAGATACATTCTACAGATAATTAAAGCACAAACCAACTTAATTACAGAAAGCGCATTTCTCCACTAAAACAGAGTGAAAGCACAAGGAAGGAATCTGGCTGAACTAATCCTTCCCAGTTTTCCAGGCTCGATGTATGCTGGCAAACATATTACTGGAACTGGTTCATTCGCATACATCAAGGATCTGAAAACATTTCCCAACTGGTCGTATGTAGCTGCAATATCTCCCCATTTGAAGAAATGTCAATCACTAAGCTTCCAGCATTTCAAGCTGAGAGCACTTTCAAGTACTACAGTGCACTACAGGAGCAGGAGGATCAAATCACTCAGATGTTAAACAATAGCTCACAGCTACCCAGAAACTTAAATTAGGTCTAATGTGCAAGCACAGAAAGCTGCCTGCTGCTCCATCCCAGTTGTTTGGTGTTTTTGGAAGGAGTAGTTAAATGGCACCTAAAAGTTCAAACCCCTACCTTATTCAACAGGAGCTACTCAGTAGCTTTGAAATCAAATCCTGCCAAAGGAAAAGATTTGGTAGGCTAAGGGGTAGCCAGGAACTCGGAAACGAGACACCAGTGAGGAACCTGGAAAAGCTATGTGGGACAAGCTACCATTTAGAAGGCTTTTTTCCAGTGACTCAAGCTACATATAAGCTGCATCTGTTATCTGCTAATCAAACCCAACCTGATATAGACCTAGAGAGACAGAAAATCATGTAATCCACGGGAATCAGTCCAGCTTTATACTAACAGTCAAATTTAAATAAAGTAGCATGTACAAACAGGAAATAGAGTAATTAGTTGTAAAAAGAAGGTACTAGATCTTACAAACAAGCAAGCACAAACAAGCTTTAAGTAAACATAAGCGAGAGTTTTCACCACTTTCCTCTATACATTCAAAAAGCCTATCAGTCTTTTTTGCCATTTTAAATTTGGAGTTCATCCTAGCACAGCTATGGCACTACAATGGAAAACTGCATCCAGCTATAAGGCTTTTATTTGAGTCTGGTTACAGAGAATCTGACAGAACGCCAAGATTTGCATGCATTAACAGACTAGAAGAAAACCATTTAATAAGATTCAAAGAGCTAAACCTGTTAATCTCATTTCTCAGAAGTTTAAAGGATGACTTGATTTTCATGTTTATTAAATACCTTCGAGTGGAAAAAATACTAATGCTATAAGGCCATGTGTATAGTGAAGATGTACAGCATCAACCAATGACTAAAACCTGAAGCTATGTTAATTCCAAACAGAGATAGTGTCCTTTTTCTACAGGGAAGCAATAAACCATTGGATCAACCTGCAGAGGGAAAAAGCGTTCTCTGTTTTTGTTGAAACTAGATACCTCCTGAAACACTATACACAATTTAGGTTAATTACAAACACTGGCCAATTGCATTTGCACGCAAGCCATATAATTGCTGTTTCTTGCCTTTAAACCACTGACTTAAACTTGAACTTCTACAGGAGATGTTTTCCAAGTCTCCCTTGAACATCTTATTTTTAAGTAACTATAGGCAACATTTCTTATTTTCAAGACATAGCTATTGATACCTGGGGATGAACACAGATGCAAGATTCCAGATAGCAAGCAGTCAATGGACAGCATAACCTATAATTTTCATTCTAATCAAAACACCTTCCATCAGCTACCTACCGCACTCTCCAGTATCAGCTTGGTTACAAGCTTCAGCTTACACTAGTTCAGAATTCTCCTTCAAACTACATTACACCACTTGACCTTTAATGATACCTGAATTTTTACCATGTCCTTTCTATTTGCCTCATACTGTCTTTAGCTGACCACTTCAGAAAGATGTCTGTCCTGTGTGAGGAGGATTCATTGTCTTCCCCATCCTGAGATCATGCTACATAGAAAAGAATTTGGAGGACAGGGAGAAAGAAGATACTTAAACAGACTGATCTTGACCTCTTAATATCCTTACACCGAGCAGCTCATATTTTATCCTTAGACCGAAATATTTACAGCTGGCTACCACTCAAAGAAGCATTTGACAAGGTAGGGCAAGTTTCAGTGCTGGAATGCCTTACTTATTCTCTGGAGAACAAAGACAGTTACAACTATCACTAAAGAGTCCAACTTAAAAGACCCAGTGCCAAATTCTGTTAAATAAGAACTTGGGTGTGAATTAGTGATTTTCTCACTAATGATGCTCTGAAAACAATGGCTTCCTTGCCATCCTTTCCCATCTTCTGCCTCCTTCAGACACAATTTAGGATACAACTGACTCTAATCTAGTCAGATTTCCTCCTCACAGTTCAGACAGGATTTGCCCACTCCAACACAATTCATCCAACCTAGCTGCAGGACATGTCCTTGGCAGAGAAAAAGCCCATCTTCATGAATTGATCATTTATAATTCTATTGGGCAACCTGTATTTGAAGATGGACATCTGTATGCAGCTTCACCAGCTGTAGCTACATCAGTTTTCTGCATGGCTGTTCTCAAGCACATTATGCAGTGAATTAATCAACAGTCTAAAAGAGAACTTGATTACACCAGAAGCAGCAGCTCCCAACATTTCACTGAAAATATTTCCAATACATATTTTAATTAACGCTTCTCAATGATGAAGAGATTTGGTGGTATTGCTATTTATAGAGAGGCCGCCTTTTGGTAAGAGAATTGCCTTCATTAAAAGGCATTGTGCAGACAAAATCTTGGTAGGTTTCTTACTCAGAGGGGTTCTTCCACTGAATTGATTACTTTCTCTTGAGAATGGGTGCATACCCCTCAATCCTTTGTAAAGAGCTTGAACTTATTCCAAAGTACTGATAATATCAGAGCAACTCACTCTACTGTTAGGCTTAAATCCAACAGGCAATAGAACTAGTATATTGATCCAAGAAGAGAATATCTAATTGCTTTACTGCTAAACTTCATTTAACATTTTGGAATGTTTAGTAAATCCAATTTCTTCTCTCTTCAGTTTTGATCTCTTGGAGGGACAAGAGGTAGTTCAGAGCAACTCACATCTGTCCACAGTGGTGGGGTGTAGAAAAAAGTGTAGCAATTGATGCTTCTCTAACTGCATGTCTAGAAGCAACGTACTACAGGAGAAGACCTATGGCACCCTTCACTACTCATACTATTTATAGCTGCCAAGCAGGGCTTTCTGCAGTCAAACATGCACCATTGTGCTTATTTATATAGAGTTCTCATTACTATAGAGGGCTTCAATAGTGTTAGATCTAAGTATTCAGTGTAAAGTACTAGTAAGGTCACTCAGCAAAGTAACATGAAAAAGGATAAAGTCCTTGCTAAAAACCTCATTTAGGCTTTTTGTGAAGCATTTTATAACTTTGCAAATTAATTCATTTAAAATGACCATCTAGAAGTGGTAATCTATGGTCATAAGATAGTTAATAAAAAATTAATAATATTAAAGGTTCTGAGCCACTTGCTTGTGCTTTCACTTTGCATGCCTCCTGGATTTCTCTCAAGGAGAAACAAAGGATATGCTCCTGTTTCAGCATTCATATTTAGCTTTCCTTTCCAGCTCGAGTAATGTCTACATCTAGTCTTTATTCAGGCTAAAACAAAGTGTGAAGTCTTGCACTTGTTGATTTCCAGGTGACAGGAGAGTCCTATAAGAAGGCACAGATCTAATTAGTGCAGTAAGTCCTGCTCAGTTCAAAGCCTTAGGAGTGGAGAGAACTTCTTTCTTTCCCACTTGACATGCAGTTGGAGTCAGTGCAGGTCTACACAAGAGGCCCAGCAGACAGGCTGCAGCCTGCATTTAGCAGGCCTTAGGTAAGGCTCATTTGCCCAACTAAGGAAATAAACCACCCCCAAGTCAAGGGGGATTCATAGCAGGTTCTGCATTTAAAGTAAAGGATGTTTCAAAAACAGCTTGCATGGTTTTTCCTGGTTAGAAAGAGGCAGATAGGGCTTATCAGACCTCGTCATTAAGGTTGGGAAAAGCCTTATACACAAGCTTGCAGCTGAGTTATTGCTCATTTACATTAGTTCTCATTAACCTGTTGAACTAAACCTATACGAAGTTGTCAAAGCATTAGTCCAGCTGCAAAGGTCTCAATCACATAATTGAACTCCTTTGCTTGACCTTACGCTCAACTGAACTGTGGATCCAACAGTTCAGATGCCATTAGTCCTTGAAAGCAATGATCAGATGAGGTCTTTGCCCAACCCTACTGAACACAGAAAACGAATGCCTGTTTTGCCTATAACACACACGTTATATTTGCTGCTTCAAAAGACTATTTAAAAAAGCTTCTTAAAAGTCTACCTTAACCAGAAGACAAGCTTTTTGTGAAAGATCTTTAAATGCAACCAAGAAAAGGTACTTGACTGAGTTATAAGATGTAGCCTGCTCTATTACTTTTTGCCATCTGTTGTCTGCTCCATGTAGTTATGCTAGCACGGCCCCGGGCATTCAGCCTAAAGCACATTCACCTCCTGCATACCAGGAGTAAACAGAGACAAGCTTTGCTGCATGAAAACAGATAATATAATGCTAAAACCCCACAAATTATATACTTCTTCATAAATACCTAAGAGTGTTTTTTTTATAAGATTCTATTTTAACCAACTTACATTTCTTCAGAAAGTGTAATAGCCTTTTTCATCAAGCCAAACACTGGTTTGAAACACATATAAAAAACCACTGCCCATTAAAGCCTGAAGTTTTAACAATACTGTAATTTTTGAGAGAATTAGTTACCACTAGATGATCAGTTCAGGTCCCTCCTACCATCTCAGAAAAAATATACTTAGTTACACTAAGCAGAGATCATACATACAATATCTGAGTATTGAACGGAACAGAGCAATCTGCTGTAAGCCTATCTATCAGCACAGCCATTACAAGGTAACAGTTTGTTTTATGTTTAAGGAAAAACACCTGTCAGAATTAATTCAGTGCTAAAAAGACAAATCAATATTTACATTTAGTTCCAGTTCACTGGTTTACATGAGGTAAAGACCTAGTACCAGAGAAATAAATAAAAACTACAAGTGCATGGCCAACCTTTATCTTAACTTGAAGTTAGTTGCATCTATTTTTGCTGNAGAACACTTAATGGCCTGACTGTCTCTGTAATTAACAGAACGCCACTATAGACTTGTGATCACAGTCATGTTTCGATTTAAGAAATGTCCATCTTCCACTCACAGCAGGCTAACACAGGACAGCATATCAACACTTCCTCCATTTTTTTCCCTATTAAGAAAGGAGAACGTGACTCAAAGACATCCAGTACAACAGCACATGTTAATGATGGCACACCAAAGCCATCACTTACACAGGCCAACTCTTGTGTTCAGCACATCAGAACTCGAGTTTTAAGCATCAACTGTATTGTTTCCATTGATCAAAGCAAACTGGGGAAAAAAATAAAAATCACACAACATATTTAAAGTACTCAAAAACTATCACCAAGAATAGGTGGTATTTAGGAAGTTTCAGTCCAACCATAGTTCTTACAATTAAGCAACCAAGTGTGAGGAAATCAGACTACTTGAATTCCTCCCAGGGAAGTCTAGACTAATAAGCTGATCAATGCCAGCGAGTTTATTCTTCTCCCAGCAAATACTAGACGAGCTGAGAAGGTGTTTAGTAGATAAAAAGATCTGTACAACCTGCTCTAAGTGATCTCATTTTGAAAGATGCAAGATTTTGCTCTTCTGAACTCTGCCACAGAATTTCCTGTTTTTAAATCACAAAATATAGCAGCTTCCATGTGAATTGAACAACTTTGTTTGTCAAAATATCAAAACCCTTGAAACTGCATTAAGTCTAAAAATAATAGTCATCAAAAATAAAGGTGGATGAATTATTTATTTCATGTATTGGGGAGACAAGAGAAAAATCCATCCCCATCGGGAAATGAGATGAACCACTATATACCAAATTTTAAGATGAGTCTAAATATAAGGGAACCACCTTGCAAAAGAGACCACAGCCTGAGAGACTTGGAACAAAGAATAATGGTCTAGTTATCTCCACTAGAACAAAAACAGTTCAAAATTAGATCTTTCCCAATAACATAAGTAGGAAGAAAATATGAGGATCTGCTAAGACCTTCTGGAAGCATAGTCTGAATTCAGTAGCTAGATAACACTGATATGAAAATGAGAACACAGGACAACTATTTATCTTTTCAATCAATTAGCGATCACTGTGAAGCCTTTTTGTAAGTATATAAACACATACATAGTTCAACTCCTCTTTATACAGAGGAGTTGAAAGTTTGCAAAAGTGAAAACAACCAAGAGTTTCAGCCGAAAAAAAATCTGGATCATTCTGAAGGCCACACATCTTTTGCTAAGATCAATTTCTTAAACAAGAGACCAAAGCAATCAATAAAATTGATAACCAGTAGTGCAATGGATAAGTGTAATACAAACCACAAAATTTGAGCCAACATTGTAAAAAAGAAATCCAGCATGATTTCAATTAGCTTGATTTTCTTAATGAAACAAGGCTAAAACTCATTCTCAGTTTTAGTCAAGTTTCAGAGGAATAAAGATGCAATAAAATGCTACCATTCTCTCTCTCTCAAAAAAAAAAAAAAAAGACATTGATGGAAAGTCAAGGAAAGCTCCACAGTTAGTTATCTGCTTGCTAGTCACTACTCACAGCTGCAAAACATCCACAATACATCTTCTGGTCAAAAAGGGATGGTTAACTACACAGACGAGCAAGGATTATATTGGATGTTACAGGGAATGGCAAATTAAGACTAAGGGGATTACAAGAAAATAGCAAAAGACTTAAGTTCCATTGGTGCTGTTGCTCATGGAACAGTCTGTATTTACAACTTAATATAAGTGGCAGAATCCGCCATCTGTCAAGTTGCCCTGAGAATGTTCTCAGGAAAACTAATATCTGAACTTGGGAAATTTAATAGAATACTCCTCTACATATTTGTATGATAAACACATACACTGAAGTGACACTGCAGATCCTAAACTACTCACTAGGTAGGGTTTATTTTTAAGGTCTTCTACATACATGTTAAAGCAAATGGGAGACTTTTAAAGTTATCTGGAATGCATTATTACACGTGGTTTCTACTAGAAGTAGTCATTGCTTCAGATGAACTAAATAAGCTGTAAGCAAGCTGTTTTCTGGACATACCTACAGATCAAAGCTACATCTTAAACCACAGCAAGTCAAAGCCGTGAAGAGATTGAGCTGCTTATTACAGCTGAGCACACACATAGAATAGGAAATACAAGAATTTAAATTTATCTTACCTTCAGGTGCATCTGCATCACAGTCTTTAGATACAAATGTTGTCACATTCCTTGGCTGGCCATCCATTGTCTTATTACTCTGTGTTATAAATATGGAAAATTAGTACACTAGTCTACCAGCAGTGTTCTTCCGTACATAACGACAGTCCCTGAAACAAAGGAATCTCACAATACTTTCTTAATTTCATAAAAAAGCTTTGACAAACCTCTTACAATATTCAAAGGGATTAAGATTGTTTTTGAACAGCATACGCAGAGTAAGCTATAAGTTGTACAACATCAACATCTCTAAATATGCTTTTATTTAGAAAAAGTTAACAGTTTGTGTTATGTTTGAAGACTCATGAAAAATAAAAGCTTCGTATCTGAAATTAAACTGTGCATAAACTTTTAACTGTGCATAAAATGAATCTGGAATTCAACTTTGGTGATGAAGACACCATGGAAGTGTTAGGCTTGCATAATGACACCAAACACAGTTTACTGCTGGTCTAAAAGCCAGATGACAGTGTCCAATACACTGAGATAGCCAAAGTGGAGGAAGATTAATTGTGCTGAAGTGAGCTATTGAAAATCCAAATATTCTTGTTTCTGTCTTTATGTACCACATTTATTTTTGAATAATTGGTAAATAATGTTAGCACAGTCCAATGCAAATCCTTTGTACTGCATTGATTTTTTCATAGCTACTGTACTTTCACCCTCATTATTTCCTAACCAGGAACCCTGTAAAGGAATCAGTAAGGGTCAACACCTTTTCTCCTCCAGGCTGAAAAGACATCCCTTAAAACCTATCAGAAATCAGTACAAGCTGGCACATGAAATTAAATGTTTCTAACAATACTGATAAACTTTGTCAATTAAGTAAATTCAGCTTTCACTGTGAATATTCAAGAAAAGCAACCAAGTGCCTATCCTAAAAAGCAGCAGTTTGCACGAACACTTCACTTCATTCCATGCAAACACATGGAAGCATGGAGACCACTACTGCCTCAGGAGAAACTGATCTAAAAGGAGTATCATCAGGCACACGAATAAGGAACTAAAGTGGAACAAAACGGAAGAGGACAACACGTAGAAAAACAACAGGATAAGAAGAGAAGACATGAAATATCAATCATTCAGTGTACATTTAGCAGTGTTCCAGCTCCAGGATGCATTCCAGCTTGCTGTCACCTTTACAGCTT
>VZTO01019034.1:0-47244 GCA_013400615.1 Syrrhaptes paradoxus
CCCCCCCGGGAGCCCCTCCTCCCTCCAGACAGCTCCGCTGCCCTGTGCCCCTCGGCCCCAGCACCCTCCTGGAGCAGGATGCCCCAACACCACCATCGGAACGAGGACCAGCTGCGGGGACACTTCAGAGGGCTGCTCCCCTGTGCTCTGAGCACTCCACGTCCGCTCCGCGCTCCCAACAGGAACAACCTGGGCACCCATAACCCGCACCCCCGCTCGCAATGGGGGGAACTGGCATCGGCGGGCGAGGGTCCTGCAGCCCCCATCGCGGTCCCTGTCCCAGGCTATCAGCAATTACAAGCGTGTTCGAAAGGCAGCTGCTTCCAACGAGCTGGGCAGCAGGCGATGGCTCCAGCCACGTACGGAGGTTTAACGAGTGTGCACAGACGTGAACACAAGCTGATTATTTATCTGCACTCTCACTGCTGGGACGCTCTGAACAGCTATGTGATGCTACAGGGCTGGGTATCATCCTCCTGCTTCCTAGGGACTTACCAGGGCATTGCTCTGAATGTTTTATGTCAAACCAAGACTAGCAAACTCATAAATTCCTTTTCTTCCCCAAAGGGATTTCCCGGTTCCTCAGTTCTCACTAGAAACAAAATTACCCTATTTAAAATTTCCATTAAAATGACTTGGGAAATTCTGCCACTTCTGCATTTCCATGTTTCCAGTTTGCACCAGAATTTCATACGCCACAGGCTGTCACCAGGAAACCCTGCCAGGGAACTGGAGCATCTTCGTGCCTTTCTCCTGGGCAGCGCGAGTCCCCCCGCAAGCCCCCTGCAGCCCTCCTCCCCTTCTGCCCGTGCCGCAGGCTCCCACTCGCTCCCTGCTAACACACGGCCTGGGAGGGGGGCTGCAGGGTCTCAGGTGGGGACATTTTCTCTCCAGATACCAAGAGCCACAGTCACATCCCCGCGTGGCAACGGCTGCATGTGACACCAGGGAAACCAAGGGCAAGAAGAGCAGAGCCAAGCCCTCCGCAAAGGGACAGCAGCAGAGTGCCATGAGTTCCACAGGCACAAAGACGAGCAACAGCCCCGAGCGCCGAACCCGTCGCCGTGACAGAACAGCAGCCCCCGGGAAGCCCCCAGCCCCGCGTGCTCCCCCTGCCCTCCCCGGTCACAGGCAGGGACCCGTCCCCAGCGGTTCGCTGTAGCGTGGCAGGGGCTGGACCCTCGTGTCCGCCTGCAGCTCTTCTGCTGGCAGGAGAACCCGCTGGCTGCAAACCGCCCGGAAATCCCCAGATGGATCTCATGAGGGGCGGAAAGAAAATGACTGTGAGTGACAAACGCTCACATGCCGGGATCGCACAGTGCCTCACCAGGACCGGCAAACCCTCCCGCCAGGGTCCAGCAGCTGATTCCCCAGCCGGGCGCGTGGCCCCTCCGTGACTCGGGGCACCCCAGCACCGGCTCCGCCTGTGCCCCCAGCCAGCCCCCCGGGGAAGCCGCAGGCACGGCCGCTGGGTGCATCCTCCCATCCCGCGGCTTTCGGCGAGGCTGGGGGGGAGCGTGCCCCGAGCCCGGCCGGTCCTGCCCAGCACACAGCCGACGCCGTTGCACGCGGGGCGTGCAGCAGGGACCACTCACCGTCACCGGTAACTGCCTTTCCGAGGTGCTCAGCGACTCGTTGACAGAGCAGTGGATGACTTTGTCCGAAACAATCTGGATCTCGCAGGAGATGAGGCCAATTTTCACTTGGTACTCGTTGCTCTCCAGGCCCAGGCTGTCAGGCTCTTTCTAACGACAAAAATAGCATCAGGATGTCAGCCTTGACAGGAGCACTCGGAACCACAATGGGTTTTCCTGCTTTGCTTTCCCTACTCCCTGCTGGTTTCACACCTGGGAGCACTCTCCCTCACCCAGGACATTTTTCCAGCACCCCACTGGAAACAGAACCGGGACATTCCCCATTTTCTCGTTTCCCATTCCTCACTCAGCATGGGGCAGGGGACGAGCAAGCCCCTTGGGGAACCTGGAAAAATCCGCTTTTGATCTGCGCTGCCTGTGCACGGCGGACAGGGATCAGAGCACCCGCCTGGGCGCGGGGAAGGATGTGCAGCGGAGCAGGCGGCCAGGAGACGCATCTGCAGGGCCTGGGAAAGGGGGAGCGCGTTTCCCAAGCACAGGGCAACCAGCGAGGATATCCTGCAGGGAACAATGGTCTTTGAATTACCATTGCACATTGACCAAGCCCCTCAATTGCTGGATCCCGGCTTCCCTGCTAACTGGGCTGGGTTCAGCAGCCAAAGGGGAAGAACGCGTGACCTGGTTCTGCAGGAGCAAACAGCTATTGTCAGTACCTGCCCCACTGCAGGCCAGTGCGTTATTGTTCCTTTTCATACACCCAGTATTCTATTTAGCCGCTGGCTGTTACATCCTTCAAACACAGCTCTCTGTCGTCACGCCTCGGGGCATCCTCAGGTCGGGCAGCGTCTCCCGGGGATGCAGCGAGAACTGCGGGCTCCTGCCCACTCCTGCCTCCCCCCGTCCCCCTTCCCGCTGCTGTGGCTGGGGACAGTCACCATGCTGGGACCTCGGACTGTGGAGATTCCCAGCGGGGAGCAGGCAGCACCCCCCACGAGGCAGAGCTGCCCGTGCCCCTCCTTACATGTATAACCAGCGTCAAGGGCTCGCCGGGATGGTGCTTGATCCACTTCTCCTTCTTGGCTGTGAAGAACTGAGGGTCGGCGTAGTACTCCAGGCTGAACTTGCTGATGTGCAGGGCCTCCTCGGGGTACATCTCCTCATCCAGAGCCGGCCGGTCGTCTGCGTAGAGCCGGCCGTTGAGATAGAAATCGACGGGTGCGGGCTTGCTCCCCGCGGTGACGTTGGAGGCAGCTGGAGAGGGGCAGGTGATCACCGTGTCGGTGTGAACCTTGCAGCTCTGGAAGCAGGGGAGAGCACACCCATCAAAACCCTGCATCCCGAGTGCCCCCACCAGCCCTGCTCCGATCGCAGCACGGGCTCAGCTCCGCACCCCGCACGTCCCCAGGCACCGGGCACGCAGCCCTGCTCCCGGCCCAGCGTGACACCCACCGTTTGCTCCCTGCCGATGCCACGGACCACCATGGACACGTTCTGGACCAGCTCAAAGCCTCTTCCTTCCAGGGTGATGATCCTGCCCCCGCTTCAAGGACAAGGGAAGAAAGTGAGGGTGACTGCAGGGGACAGCACAGAGCAGCGAGGCGCGATGCCCGCATGTCACCTGCCGTCACTTTCCCAGGGACATTTCCCAGCTGCTTGAGCAGAAAACGAAACCCAGCAGCCAAAGTCTTCCTCCCACTTGCAGCAAGCCCCCAGACAGCTACCACAGTGCCGGAGAAGGACGCGGGGGCAGTAGCTGCTGTGCTGGAAATGCGGGACCTCTTCCCAGCAGCAGAAAACTGTCCCCTTGCTCCCAGTCCCCCGAGGAGCCACCTGCCTCTGCGTGCCCAGGGGACACAGCGCGCTGCCCAGGACACCGGCGGCGTAAGAGGTTAATGTCCAACCCCCCAAAGCAGGGTCCAGGGGATGTTCCCTAACCTCTAACCCCCCCAAAGCAGGGTCCAGGGGACGTTCCCTAACCTCTAGCCCCCCAAAGCAGGGTCCAGGGGACGTTCCCTAACCTCTAACCCCCCAAAGCAGGCTCCAGGACACATTCCCTGCCCCTGCCCCCCGGATGCACAAGGAACTGCAAGTCCTGGAGAGGGAAGAGACCCCTCTACGGCTGACAAGGGTCCTGCATCCCCTGGACCCTTCTGATTCAGATCGAGATGTGAGTTGTTCTGTGTTCTGGATCTGCTGCCGGGGAATGCACCACACAGCCCCCAGTGTGCAGCTAATTAACGGCCGTAACGAGGGCGCTGATGCACAGCAGCCCCCCGGCAGAGCGAGGGAGCGGAACCGGCTCCTCCGCAGTGGCAGCAGAGGCTGTACCCTGGGGTCCCGTCCCCTTCCTCCGGTGCCACATCTGATCTGTTTGGAGAACCTGTCAGACCAGTCGGGACTCCCATCCATTGTCTCGAGACCTCTCCAGACACAGCGACTTTGGGTCCAGCGTCCCGACACCAGGTTGCCTGAAGCCCTGTACAACGCTGCAGGTATCACCGCGTGGTTAGCATCCGACTTTCTCACTAGGAGCCTGTCACCCCTGCAGACTAGTTCACATCTCCTGTTTTGTTTCAGGCTTTGCTTACACAGATTATTTCAGCGCTATGGTAAGATAAATCAGCTCCAGCTCGATTTTTACACAAGCTATTGACCCCTCACTGTCCAGCCCAGAGCAGTGGAGCTACACAAGCCTGGAGAGAGGCTGCTGCGATGGTCTCAGGGGTCTGGCATCTGGAAACTGCTGTAAACACTGAGAAAGCAGGCTAAGGCAACAGAGGAACACCCCGGCGGCTTCATTGTGAACGCGGGCAGTGACATTCCTTCACTGTCTGCGTCTGGTCACAGCTCTCCCCACGGCCCGGGAGCTGGGGCCGGCTGAGTCACCGCTGCGCCCTGTCATTAACGTTCCCACAGCCGGCATCCCTGGCACTGCGCTTGGGAACGCCGGGACACGGCTCTGCTCCAAGGGACCCGACCGTCCGAGCAGCCGAGCCGCTCCCAGCGTGACCCTGCAGGGACCCGCGCGGGACTCCCGGCCAGCCCCGGGATCTCCCGGCTCTGCACCCCGGGAAGGTGGGATATTGGGATATCTCCACGGCATCCAGAGGAACAGGAGCCCGACAGCTCCGCAGAGAGACATGAAATTAAAAGGAACACGCTTTAAAAATGAAATACTGTGACCTTGGGGAAGGCTGAAATCCAAAATTACAAATCTCGGCTTATCCTCCAGCAGTTTTACTGCCAAGAAAAATCCCCAGGGTCTCATAGAGCCCCGACCCGAACCAAAGCACCCACCAGGTGTACGCAGCACAGTCACCGAGGATGACTTCTTTCCTCGCCTTAAACGCACTGAAATGAGCTACGGACAGTGCTGACGTGCGAGACCTCTTCTGCTCCAGGGCGGGGGTACCTGCAGCACCCCGAGAGCACCCTGCAGGGCCCCTTCTGCACCCGTCTGCAGGGCAGCGTGTCAGACCCTGGGGCTGAGAAAACCCCCCGCTCCTGCAGGACCCTCTCCCACCAGCCCAGAGCCCACCCTCCCTTTTGCAGGTGGATGCAGACATGTGCCAGCTCTGAAATGAAGTCACGATGCTCCAGCAGTGACTGCCGGGACCCCGACACCGCTCCCTGCTCCCGGCACAGGGTCTGCTCAGGATCTGCTCTGCGGCTGGAGAGCCGGGGCAAGCTCACGCTGCCTGCAGCAGGCTACACCAGGACACTCCGATTATCCCTGCGCTTCAGTGGGAAAGCACTGCTCACTTTTGCATTTCTCAGAAATTAGGAGGCTGAGCTCAGCAAAGGGCACGAAACCCGGCAGACTTGTTGGTCTGTGTCCGGGGAGGGGTCTCACCTGATCTGGCTCTTCTTGGGGTTGATGTCGGCTATAACCGGGTTCTTCTCATACTTGAACGTGATGTTGGGGCTGGCACAAGACTTGTTCTCGAACTGGACGCAGACGCGCACGGCGGTGGTGAGCTCGGCGGAGGGCATGGTGCAGGTGATGGTGCTGTCGGTGCGGCTGCGCGGGGAAGGGAACTGTCAGCTCGGAAAACCACGGCGGGGAGAGCGGCCAGAGCCCGGCACCGCGGACCTGACCCCCGGCAAAGCCAGGCAGCCGGCAGAGCCAGGCAAGGGGCTCCCAGTCACATGCCAATCATCAATCTGTTAATTACAGTGCCTACTAACGAGCAATTCTGACCATACACCATCCCAGGCTGCCAGACCGATTCCCCATTCAGCCCAAGGGCAGGGAAGAAGCTCCCGTGGATGCGATGGGAACAGACAGGAGGAGGGTTTCTCCCAAGCAGCGAGCTGCCGGAGGAGCCGGACCCTGGCGTGCAGGTGCCGTCTGCCTCCAGCACATCTGGGAACAAAGCCTGCGTCTGCTTCGCCCCCAGGGTCTTGGTCCTGGTCCCAGACCACCCAGGGGAACGGTGTGTGAGAAGCGCTTCGTTTGCTGCTGGCCAACGTCGCCACGTCACGGCAACACCGATGCCATCACCAAAGAAACCCACCCCATCCTGGTGTCAGGGACCCGCACTGTGGCTCTGCCCCACGGCTCCGGGGGCACCAGGCTGATGAAGGGCTGGAAATGGAGCCAGCGGCATCCAGGCGGGATGGCGAGGATGCTACGGTGGCCCCATGGCCAGCAGCACGCCGTGGTGAACACACCCAAACCCCAGCTCTGCCTGGGGGACACTATCATCCCCCCCAACACATTGCCTCCCGTCACTCACCCGGTGCCAGCCCCAGCCCCGTCCCACCTGAGGTCCGTGCACTGCTTGGAGGCGTTGACGAGGACACGGAGCTCGGAGCCGACGTCCAGCCTGCTGCCCCTGATGGTCACCCGGGTCCCTCCAGCCTTCGGGCCGTTCGGGGGAGCTATGGACTGCACCATGGGAAGCTAAACACAAAGGGGAAATCTGTTTTCCAGCCTGGCCAATTCACGTTTGGACAATCCGCGCTGCCCGTGGGAACTGCTTCAGTAAATCCCAGTATCCAGCACGTGAGGCTCTGCAACGGCAGCACAGCAAAAGCTCTCGCTGGCAGGGCTTCGGGAGAGAGGTGTGAGTGCTGAGGAGTGAGACCACACAAAACCTCCGTGACTCTCTGCGGTCCCTAGATTCTGGCAGTAAATGAGACATGAGCCCAAACCAAGCCCAGGATCCCACCAGTCCCCTGAGATTTCCAATGGAGGGTCCAGAGCTGGCGACAGCTCCAGGTCCACCAACAAAAGGAAATTTCTCATTCATTCCAGCTCCCACCATCTCTGCCGATCCATTTCCTTCCAAATGCAAAAGCCCTCCCGGATGACGGCCTCGAGATCTGTGAAAGCTGCCACCTGGGTCTGGATAACTGAATATCAAACTCCTTCCGAGGGAAGCTTCAAATCTGAGCCTCTCGAGGCGACAGGAACCGAAGGGGAAGTTACTCTGCCTCTCGCCATTTTCAGCAGAAATTAGCGTGTGTGTTATCTGCATTTGCAGCCCCTGGAAATCTTCCTGAGACTGATGAGCTCGTGGCTTTGACAACGAACGCAGCGCTGAGCCCCGCGCCTGCCACGGAGCACCCCAGGAGAGCCTGCTGGGCAACCTCCCCGCTCCGCTCGGAACAGGACACCAAGGGCAGAGCAAATCACCACGGCAAGAGCCTTCCACCGGGGCTCGGTAATTCCCTGTCAGACGCTGCGAACCCTGGCAGCACGAGCCCCACCGGGCTGCTCCCCGCACAGCCCGTCCCCCGCTGCAGCCGCCAGCAAAACCGCGGACACGGGCAAGCCTGGTGCTGATGCCCTTTCCTGTCAACCCAGCCACACGGACACGGGTATTAATAGCTATCCTTGCCCTTGTCCTACGCTCCGACTGCTTTATTTCTCCACGGCCACCTCCTCTGCTGTTCCTGATCGTTACCGTTTCCACAGGATTCATTTGGTTCATTTGTGTTTCTCCGAGTGTCTGCAGCCTGCTGTCTCCTGCCCTTGGCCCCCAACCTACGCATCAAATCCGCAGTTACACCAACCGCAGCGAGGACTGTCCATGTTCCCCAAAGCCTCCAGCTCCTCCCCGCAGCAAGAGCCAGCGGCTCCTGCTCTCAGTGCATTGCCTGCCTCCATCACAACTTTCCCAAATTCTGCTCATTTGGCCAATTCAGCTCATCCACAGCCTGCTACGTGTCCTGGAGGAGTCTCTCGTCACATTTCTCCCTCCTCAGCAGAATCACAGCTGAACACTGTCACTTCCAGGTGTGTCTCATGGGACTTTGAAAGATGCAGCAACAAACAGCATCTGGGCTTTCTTCGGGAGGGCAGTCCTAAAAGCCTTTCCGATTTTTTCAGGTAAACTGCTGTCGATGCTCGAGCTCAGGTCTCGCCGAGACCCACCTTGCGTGGTGCCGTCTGCTCCACCTTCACGCCTTTGCACGCGAGAGGAGAATCTGGAAAGCGAACTGTCGTTGCTTGGTTTGCAGACGGTGCTGGGACACCGCAGCAGCCACAGGTCACAGCTCCATGCGCTGGCACACGCGTGCACAGAGCAGGGCTGTCCCGTGCCTCCGCCTTTGCCCTGCGCCTGCTCGGGAGCTGCCAGCACGGAGCTGCCGCAGAGCCGCTGCGGGTGCGTTCGCTCCTCTGGCTTTGTTCAGTGCTGGTGCTTCTGCAGCGGTTTCCGGAGAGGCTCGTCCTTGTGTGTGAAGGCTGGTGGAGAAGCCGCCCAGCCCTTTCCCACTGTTCGGGCCCTTTTCTCCTCTTTGCCGATAAGACAATTGTCCCAGCAGCAGCGATGCGGCCGGGTCAGCACACACATGCTGGTGGGGAGGCACCAGAGACCCCAAGCCCACCACCCGTTCCTGGGTCGTACCCCGGCTGCACCTCGCCCGCTCCCGACTGCAGGATCCCCAAGAGGTTCTGGGTGCGAATGCAGACACCTGGAGACGATGGGAGCGGTCCCAGAGCAGACATCCTCCGGTGACCACCACTGAGCCCAGCCTGGCCGTGTCCCCACCCCGCCGGTCCCCTCCGCGGGCGCTGGCTCTGGACGTGGCGCTGGGACGTGCCCGGGCTGGCTGCACGCTGTGCAAACCCCCTGAGCTCCACACCCGGCATGTGATCGGTTATGGGGTGGGGGATTACTCCCTGATCCCGCTCCCAGGAATCAGTGTCATCTCCTGGGGCTCACGTCCCCTCCCGAGCCACCAGCCCGCAGCACAGCCTGTTCCTCCCCAGCAGAAGCACAAAGGCTCCGAGCAAACAGCACGTCCTCGGCACCCATCCTGCTGTGTTCGTCCTGGACCCGCGGGGCTGCCCGTGAATAGCGTCTGGCCAGAGACGAGGGTGTGTGCAGGAGAGAGAAGAAACACACGAATTTCTTTAAGGTTTACAGAGATGAAAGTTGTCTTTGTGAGACAGTTCAGCAGAGAGCTATAAAGGGCTTTTCTTTGTACCACGACACGGGGTTAGCTCGAGCCTAATCCCTACACATTATTCTCATGTAAAAACTAAGACAGCCTCGGCAGCAAAAAATATCAGTTCTAAATGATGTGAGTCCACGGTATGTAACTTGGACAGCACAAAGAGACTTTGCAAGGCTCAAAAAATCTCACAGGTCGTAAAGGCACTTCAGCAAGAGAAGAGGCAGAAAAATGAGATCCTTTTCATAGCAGGAGAAACGGTGATAAAGCCAGAATAAGTGATAAACCCCTGCAGGAGCCAAGGCTGGCAGCGGGGCCGAGCCTGGGTTTGCCAAACCCGGCTGAGGCGGGTGGAACCGCATCGGCTGCTCCCCGAGGACCCGGACGCTTTTCATCACAGATCCCCTCCCCAAGGCAGCGGGGGCACAGGGGCTGCAGGCTCGTCTCGCGGGGCGCAGGGAACGTCAGCGGGAGAACCACCGAAGCAGCTACTCACCACGTAGGAGTACCGCTCCCTGGACCTGCCCTCCCGGCTCATGTTCACCGTCACCACGTCGGAAAACGCCTCCGCAGCCTCGCCGGTCTGGCACACGATCCTGCGGACCGGACAGGGGAGGATGGCGGCTGCGCTGCCCACCGGAGCAGGGGGCAGAGCCCACCGCCACCTCCTCCTCCGCACCCTGCCCAGTGCCCACCGCAGTGGGGGGGACAGGGAGGGCCAAGCAGGGGACAGGAGGGGACACTGTCACTCACGCTTCGCTAACGACGTATCGGTGGGGCAGCGGCACACACGGCACGCTGCCGATGCGGATGGCGCCCAGGACATCGCTGAAGCGTCGGCCCAGGTTCCTCCCGCGGATGGTCAGCAGCGTGCCCCCCTCCAGCGGCCCCCGCAGCGGCTCGATCTGCGGCACCGAGGGAAAGGGTGGAGGTGAACCACCGAGAAGGTTCTTACCTTCATCCCTGATCCTATGTCTGCACCCACCTCCCACCTGCTGTCCATGAAGAAGCCAGAACGGCTCCTCCTGCCCCCCGCCACAGTCCCCACCGCAGCCCCCCGCCGCAGCCCCCCACCACGCTCCCCTCGCTGCAGCTTTGCCGAGGAGGAGCCATCGCCCTCCTGCGCTGGGCTGGGTCCCAGGGCTGGGCCAGGGATTGCTCCAGCTGCAAACACATCTGGGGTGAGCCATCACTCCTTCCACACCTCGAACGGCGCTGGGGCAGGGACAGACCCCGAGGAGGGGTGCTGGGAAGACAGCCCCACCAGCACAGTTTTAAGGGCTGCCCGGAGCAGCAGGGCTGGGGTTGTTCAGCGGCTGAGACAAACCCCTCCCAGCCCGAGATGCCCCTTTCCCTTGGCCAGGGCAATGGCACAGAGCCAGCACAACGCACCTAGCGGCACCGGCCGGCCAGGGCTGGGCAGGACCTCGGTGTCCTCCACCGGCTGCAATCCCCCCCCTCCATGAGGGCTTGTTCGCTTGCGTGACTCCGGAGGATTTGGATTTACCGGCTCCTATTTGCTAAGGAAATAGCGGCAGGGTCCTCTGACACTCTGCGACCTGAACTGCGGTTTCCTTCCATTATTTTCCGCCGAGGTGCTGATAACACTGGGGAAGGAGGGGCTCCGGGGGAGCACTCCCTCCCAGGGCCACAGGAGGGACGAGGCAGGCGATGGGGGTCCTGCAGTCCCTCCAGGCTGGATTTTGAGCAGCTCTGGCTAAGAACAGAAATCCCACGCCCCTGTGATTTTCCTGGTCACATTCGCTGCTCTGCCTCTCCAGCTTCTCCGTTCCTAGGAGCTCCGTTTAAGATGGACTCCACGCACTTTGTCAGGGACAAATTTCTTGGCTCACACCATACCTCTAAGCAGAGCTGCGGATCCAAATGCCCCCAACAAACGTTCATGGAGCTACAATTTAAATAAAACTCAAAATGCGTGAGGCCGAAGGGTCCCTCCGACACTCGCAGCATCACTGCGGAGCACACGGTCATGGGGAAGGGACCGCTCACATCTCAGCTGCGCTCCATCAAACGCTATTCCTGGTAGGAATCCTTCAGCTGACCCTACAAATCTTTCTCACTTTCTCCAGCCCCAGGAGCTCTGGGATGTTTTGTTTGTGCTGCTGCTGGTTTTCCCGCAGACGCAGAGTGGATCTCGCCACCAGCGAGTCCTTGGCATCCGCTGACAACAGCACAGAAAGCTGGGGGATAACTCAGGGCTGGTGCTGACGCCCTCCCCGTGGCGTTCAGCTCTTACCTTCCTGATCTCCGGGGCCGGGCAGGCGTCGGGGGGCTGGGGGGTCTCGCCGTGCAGCCGGCAGCTGGAGCTGCTCTCGCTCCAGACGCAGCGGTGCCCCAGGTCCTCCCTGCCCAGGCACTGCGAGCAGTCCGCGCTGCCGGTCGCGCAGTTGTACACCTCCACTAAAGCACCAGAGAACAGAGAACGTGAGCTCCCGGGCCGGGGGCTCTCACAGCTTTGCTCAGCTCGAGGCCGTCAGACCCCTCCCCGCTCCCCCCAGCCCTGGTTGTATTAATCCAACAACATCTGAAACCCAGCGCCAGAGCGGAGCAGCTTGCACATGCAGCACGATGAGGCAGCGCTTGGCTGCCATCCTGAAGATTTCCCAGAAGGACTGGGTGCTCGTTCTCACTGCAATATAATTTAGCACTTTCTTTTCCTTTTTCTTCCCCTTGAAAAACAAACAACACCCAAACTCGGAACCTTTTGTCAATTTATGCTGCGTGTTTCCAACTCTCAGCATCCACATGGGAAGCTGCTTGGCAAAGCTGGCTCCATCCTGTTAGCAAAGCAATCTCATTGCTTCCACGCTCTGACAAAAACGGGATGGCTGCGCTGCTCTGAGCAGCATTCACAGCTCCCTTCCTTCCCCTGGTGACCACGGGCCCCTTTCATTGACTCTCAGCTCCGCTCCCGCACCGTTTCCCGGCACCGCCGCCACCCCTTCGTTAGCTGGTGCCCGGGTTACGTTTCCTCCCCAGCCCAAAGCCTCCTGCCCCTGGAGCGGGGTATCCGCTGAGATAAACAGCCAGGGACGCTCAGGAAACGCGGCTTTCACACCCTCTTCCCCGGAGGAGAATGGGCAGGAGCACATAAAACAAAGAAACTGTCACACTTCGCACTTCTGCTCATGGGAGGATCTCAAAGCGCTTCACCAGCAACCAGCCCGTGCTGGTGCTCAGGAAACGCCATCGGCACGGACGGCATCTGCCATTCTCCAAGAATGAGCGTCCTGCACCCTGCCTGTCCCCTCGGGGGCTGCACCGGCTGGTGTCCCCCAGCAGCAGAGGGCTGGGGTTCCTTCAGTGAGCTACCCACACGCCGTTTACAACAGGAGCCAACAAATATTGAAATAAAACCACCAATAGCAGTGATTGCATCAAAGACAGCACAGAAGATGCCCACGTTTGTGAGTGGCCCGGCAGATCCCCGTCTGCTCCCTCCTCTACCCGCAGCGATCTGAGCAGGGCGAGGAGGAGCCAGAGCCGCCTGACGGCCCCACGGGACTTCCAAATATTCCGGCAAATATAGGCTGATGCACACACAGCCTGCGTAAGCGAGCTCTTCTCCGGCTGGAGGAGGGGGATCCCACCGGGCTCCTTCCGCTCTCGCTCCAGCTCCCCCCACGCTGAGACCAGTGTCTCCGGCACATCGGAGCAGCCTGGGCTCACCTCCCCGCCCGCCCGCGGGGTCTCTGCATCCCACGGACACCCCTCCTTCCCCGAGCCGTGCCCCACGCCTGCCCATGCCGGTATTTCAGAGGTTATTGCACCAGCGGGGATGAACCCCAGGAGAAGCCCCCGCGCACTCGGGGATTTACTGCGGGGAAACCTCTCCACCGGGGTCAGCGGCTGCTGGTGTTCGTGTCCCTCTCGGGGGTCCGGCTCTCCTTTGCATCCAGGGCAAATCGCACCTTCTGCTGCGATCACTGACCCTGCGAGAGGGAGGCGAGCCCGGAGCTGCCGCAGGCAGAGCACGGGGCTGGGGCGACGGCAGCTCCCGGGCAGGGCAGGCGGCGGCTGCGCAAACGCTGGCTCTGCCGGCTGGGCTCGTCCCGGACACGTGCTGTGTCTGATCTGGCTCGGCGCCTGCTGATGTAGCAAGGGCTTTCCTGGGAACCCGAGCCTTCTTCCCAGAGATGGGGAGCGGGACAGGGGTGAAATGTGTTTCATCACTTCTCCGCCCCGGAGGAGAAGGAAAAAACTCCATTTTCCAGTGCGCCGAACCTCGCGGCCACGCTCCCGCGGCAGCTCACGGCAGAGCCCTCCCTGCCCCTCATCTCTGGGGGGATTCCTCTGCTGGCCCTGGGGACCCCCACGTCCCTGCTGTGACCAAGGGCACCGGGACACCCCATCCCACGCAGTGAGACCTCAACCCCGCCTGTGCCCAAGGACAGGGCTGGGCTTTGCTGGTGGTGAAGGGACGTCTGCGGGCGTCCGTCTGGTCCCCGGGCACACATCCGCAGGGATGTTGCTCTGGGTAAATTCGGGGTTTTGTGTCTGAGAGACAGAACCGCGCCATGCCCAGCCGAGCCACGGCCTCTGTCCTGAGCCCATAAACTCTGCCAGGATTTTAGACTCATTCAAGCTGACCCGACGAGAGCAGAATAGGAATATTTTCAGCTCAGACCTGTCATCGTCTCTGGACTGTCGATAAATCTGTCTGGTCTGTCCTTCAGCTGAAGGTTCACGGGGAAGAGATGGCTTTTTTCTGACGTATGGAGCTGCACACAAAAAACAAATAAACAAAAGCTCAGAACATTCAGAGGAATACGAGGCTCCACAGGCACGCCGCACGGACTAACACTCCTCGCGAGCCTCCTCTGACCACTGCTCCTCCGTGCCGGCGGGTCCCGTCCCCAGCAGGGGAAGGAGGGGAAGGCTATTTTCTCTCTCGGCTGTTTTCTCTCTCGGCTGTTTTCTCTCTCGGCTGTTTTCCCCAGGTCCCAACGATGGGCACCGGGACACGGCACACGCAGCTCTGAGAGCAGAGCCCTGGCTTGCTGCTGTTTTTAGCAGAAACGGACAGGAAAGCTAACAGACCGGCCAGGCTGCACACTTTCAGCCCTGGGCTACAATACAGAGCTTTGCAGGTGCCGTGACGGGCCAGTGCTCCTCTCCGGGTTCTACTCGCCATGTTCCCACCAGCGGGAGCCCAAACGTCCGCTGCAGGTCAGGGGTGCAGCATGCCCTCCAGCAAGCACACACCACGCTTGGGGAGCAGCTGAGCACTTTCTCAGGCCAGTTCCTAGTTCAGAATACAAGCTACAGAAATAGCAACACTGAAAGGTGGCCAGATTCTTAGCCTGAACTGAACTCTGCCCATTTAGAAAGGTAAACAAGCAGCTCCTTCCCAAACCCTGCAGCTGGAGCCGCTGCAGATGCCCACGGAGCAGAGCACGGCATGGGGAACCGTGAATGTCCCTCCAGCATCTGCACATGCAAAGAGCCTCTTGAGGAGGGGTGAACCCGGTCTGCACTCCTTTCAGCTGTAACCGGTGTCCCAGCCGCTGGGTGGGAGGTTGGGGACAAGACCCTTCCCACCCCTGGAGCTGCCCCGTGCCGTGGGGGGAGCAGGGGCTGGAGCCTCCCCTCTCGACTCACCAGCACGTGGACGCACTCCACGGCGGAGGAGTTCACCCACCGGGCCTCGAACGTCCTGTCAGTCCCAAAATGACACTCCAGAGCCGTCTCCTGGGGAGAGAGGACAAGGGCAGAGTGGCTGCAACAACCCTTCTGTGCAGTGCTCCGGCTCAGTCACCGAGGCGGCAGGCGCGGGTCTCGCCTTGTGTCTGCGGGCAGTCCTGAGCTGCGTGTCAAGAGAAACAGGAGTGCAGGACCCGACACTGCAAATGGGGCTGGGGTCTGCGCCTGAGTAATCCTGCTGTTACACACCCATATAACCGCTGCAGGCTGAGCATCGCATGTGGGGTCCCTCGCTCTCGCCCAGCGTGCCCACGGCACACACAGAGCAGGAGATGTGCCGACCCAGGAGATGTGCCTGGTCCATGGCACACACAGACCGGGAGACGTGTCTGGCTGGGCCACACTCTCATAACCCCACCAGCGGGGTACCGGGGTTCCTCTGGACCAGCAGCGTTTGGAGCTCACGCTGCAACACTGACCAAGAGCCACCACGGTCCCAAGCCGCCTCGCCCAAGCCAGACGGAATGAGTCCATGAGTTGGGCTCAAAGCCACCCTCCCTCTCCTCCCAGCAGCTCTCTAATCCAAATGAGGACTCCGCCAGGAGTACGTTCAAAGGCAGACTTTCTGTGCTGTTTTCCTGATCACACAAGGATGATATCCCGCCCTGAGTCACTGCTGTGCCCCCATCCTGCAGGAGAAAAATCCAATCTCCAAGCAGGCTGATGCTCCACCACTGCTGAGGTCCAACCACCCTTTGAACACCAGCGGATCTGATAAAAGACATGAAAGAAGGCTCCTGGCAGGCAGCTGCTGGCTCGGTGAACACACACACGCGCGGGGAAGGGAAGCTGGCATCTCCCCCGGCGCATCGCCTGCGCAGCCTGGCCCGTGCCCCCCGCCCCTCGCCCCCTGCCCGGACAGTCCCCCATGGCAGCAGAGGTGTTGGGGCACACATCCCCGATGCTCTGAGCTCCGCAGAGAGGAAAGGAGAAGGAATCCCACCCGGCGCCCTGGGACAGTGTGCGGAAGGCGGCGGGAGGAAGCGGCTGCCGGAGCCCCTCCAGACACCCCGGAGCGGGTGCCCCGGCCCCTTTCCTGCTGACTCCGTTTCCTATCAGCCCACACGCGGCATTGCTTCCTCTTCAGCCACCTCCGGCATCCAGAGGAAGAAGGTTTCTCGCCCTTTTTTTGCTGATTGCGCAGGGCACATCCTCCTCCGCAGAGCCTGGACCGTGCAGGGAGCCGCAGCCCTGGCCAGGCGGGGGGAGCTCGGTTCTGCCCCATGGGCCCCGTTAAAGATTTGACCCAAAGCAACACAGGGCGGCTTCCTACAGAAACCAGAGCTTAGTCAGACACTTCCCAGTGCCCAGCCTCCCTGGCGCGGGACACTTCTCCAAATGCACCATTTGATGTCCACTCCCGCTTTTCGCCTTATTACACTTTGCAAGCCAGAAAATTTAACAGAACGGATTTTTTCACCAAAAAAAAAAAAAAAAGAGCTCTGCAGCGATGACTAGAAGTTAAGTTAAAACACATTTCCGTGCTGCACTGCACGGCGCAGGGCTCCCTGCCGCAGCACGGGGCTCTGTCCTGCCCTCCCCAGCGCGGGGCGGGGGCCGGGCTGGCACACGGTGCCAGCAGAGATGGGCACCGGCACGCTCTGCGGGGGAGCAAACACCCACAGGGAAACTGGGGATTTATTCCCCCCAAACATTTTGTTCTAGGACTGTTTTACAAGGTTTATAAACCTCCTTCTTCCACCGAACGGGAAAGGTCCGTCACTAGCTGCGGGAGATCCCTGGAGGATGCCGGGACACACACAGCATCTCCCTTCAGCTTTGCCGCGCAGCCTCACTCACCTTCGGGGGGGCTGCTTCCCACCAGCATCTTTCATCAATACAACGATTTCAGCTGCTGACGCAAACTGGGACCAGTCCCACCACCCGCTCCCGAGGCAGAAACCAGCTCGCACCCAAAACCCCTTCGGCTGACCCGGCCACCTCGCCGCACGCCAGCCCAGGCTCATCTGAGCCCTCCCACCTCTCCAGAAACTCACATACCTGAGAGAAAGTCGCGTTGGCCAGCGAGATCGTGATGTCCCGGGACACTCCCGTGGGCATGGGGTCCAGCGAGGCAGGGACAATTCGCGGACAGTCGATTTTCTTCTGTTGGGGACAAAACAAGACAAAAAAAAGAGGTCAGCTGAGTGCATGAGAGCATCCTCAATGATGAAGCAAGACGACACTTTGGGGCCACCACTTTGGGGACACCACGTGGAGCCTTCCTCCCCTGAGNACCCTGATAAGATTAATTTCACTGCATCTTTGAAGCCCAACGTGGCACCACGGCGTGCAGAGCGGTAACAACACGTGGAGCCTTCCTCCCCTGAGTCATCAGCTTTCAGCCCAGCAGGGCACTGCCTCAAAGCCCACCCCCCCGCCAGCCCCCGATACCCGCAGCACGCTGGCCAGGTTCCGGGGGGCTGGTCCAGACCGCGGGGCAGCAGCCACGGCTGGCGAAGGGCGGGGAGCAGCTCCCAGCCCCGGCGGTGGGGCTGCCAAGCCTGCGCCTTCGTCTTTGCGCTGGGAAAACGCGCTCCCAGGGAAAAGCCAACGCGTGTGCGCTCCTCCGCTGCCTCGGCAGCTCCCTCCTTACACACACTTAACGTCAGAAGACGGGGCCAGAGTGACGCTGAAAGGAGGCTCTGCGGCCGCAACGGCAACCGTGACCCCCCGCCAGCCGGGGAGGATGTCTCACACCCCAACGCGTGCTTCTGCCCCTGCAGAGGTTTCACTGCCCAGCGGTCTGCCTCCTGCACGGTGTCACTGCAGAGCGTGGGGGGTTTGTGTGTGCACGTGTGTGTGTGTGCACGGGGATGTGTGCACGGGGGTGCGCATGTGTGTGTGTGCACGTGTGTGTGCATGTATGTGTTTGTGCACAGGTGTGTGTGTGCATGGGGTGGGTGTGTGCATGGGGTGGGTGTGTGCACAAGGCGGGGGGTGTGCAGAGGAAAGGGTACAACGAGCTGCAGGGGCTGCAGCCCCCCAGCAGCAGGACAGCTGGAATGAAAGGCCTAAATGAAGCTAAAAAATGATTTTAAAAGGTCATCTGTCCCCTACTTTTGTTCTCCCTTTCAATTGATGGCTCAGATACCGGAGCTGACTCAGAACTCCAGTCTGTGTGACAAGCCCGTCCTGTTCTCTCCCAAGATGTAAATCACGCTGCAGAGCTGCAGCAGAAACGGAGCTGGATCGCCCACCACCCCCGGCACACCCGGACTAATGCCTTCGACAGTGGAGCCACTGGGGTAAAAGCCAACGAAATATCTGGTCCATTACGCAGAACAATTGGCAGCAGGCAAGATTTCCCTCTCGCTGGCACTAAGGGTTACCCCGGCACGACTCAGCTGAGGACGGTGCTGGTGAGGGTGCAGCTGACCCGCCCAGCGCCGAGCTGGCCGCAGGACACGTCCCTGGAGCCGGGCACTCAGCGAGCACGAGGCTTCTCTCTTGCCTTCCCCAGACCCAGCTCAGGGAACGGTCTGGAAGTGGCCGTTTGACTGAGGAAAACACACTTCGGTTCCATCAGGACACTCATCTCACCACGCACAGCTGGTGCCGCCCAAACACGGAGATTAAATAACAGCGACGCACGTGAGGAGAGGTAAAACAACACAGCAAAGCACCGGAGAGAGATTTCAGTCCCAGGGCTCTTCTGGGAGAATCAAAAGAGTTAAAATAAACTCAGCAGGGCTGCGACTGGAAATTCATGCAAAAGCCTCGCATGTGGCAGCAGCCGCACAGCTCGCCAGACAAACACACTCGAGAGGACTCATTAACGTGCCGTCTTGCAGCCCCTTCTCCCGCTGTTCATCAGCGGCTGGAACAGAGCTTTCCAGCTGATTGTATCGCTTGCGTCTGGAGCAGGGCGAAGGGTCTGCGTGCTGGAGATGCTGCGGACGGAGGCAGCGCGACGCTGGCTCCCCGGCCCCAGCTCCCAGGTGCAGCCGTGCCAGCAGCCGTTTGTCCACTGAAAGCTCCGACTGCGGGACGAGGCTCCGTGTTCCCAGGGCTACAGAGCCCCCGGTCCTGCGGCTGCTCCCCGGCTCAGCGGGAAGAGCTAAGAGAGGCACAGAGACAGAACACACAGGTACCCAAACCAGGTGCAGCATCCAGCCGAGCTGCAAACCCACCCCGGCATCTCCCCGGACATGGCTCGGGAGGGACAACACGCTGATCCCCGCTCTGCAAGAGCTCTGCCCCCGCCTTCCAGCTGCAGCTACACTTCAAAGGACACAAATTATCTCGGGCGATCTTTGTGTTTCCAGCCGAGTTGCAGGCTGTGCAACACTTTATCCAGGACAAAGTCCAATAACACCGGACCTTCAGAAGTCCTCTTGCAGCCCAAGCTCTTCCTCTAGATTCAACGCGACACACACTGGGTACCAGCCATCGCTAAGAACATCGGCGGAGGAGCAACCTGTGGTGGTCCCCAGCTGCCCCCACAGCCCTGCCCTCACCAGCGATGGGTTTTTAGGGCTCAGCCCCCATCCAGACAGCAGAAGAAAACACCAGACACACCGGGGAGCTGACACAGCAGAGGGAGCTTCCTCAATCCGCCCGGCACGGGCAGCCCCACCGCTCCCCAGGAGGCACAACCCCTCCAGACACCTTCCCCAGCACTGCCCTGCGCGGCCGGGAGCCGTCACCCGCTGTCACCCTGCAGGGATGGGAAACATCTCCAGGGTTTTACACGGGACACGTCCACGCAGAGCTGGGGTCCCCATCTCCTGCCCCATCCCCTGCACTCGCAGCCACCCGCCTCCTCCCCGCTGGAGGGGAGCAGATGCCAGGGCTGAGCCGGGGGGTGAGGATGGGGCACCTGATACGGGGCCAAACTGCTGCGGTGACGAGCACGGGGAGCGCTGGAAGAGCAGAGATGAGAGCCGAGCACCAGTGCCAAAGGGATATTCAATTTGCAGTGTAAAAGCTTGGCTTGGATCTACTGTAGACTGATTGCTAAAAAGCCAATTTTATTTAAATTAACTTCCATTTAAATTTCAGAAGCAGGAACACACTGAGCCTCTGGGTTATTAAAGCTATAATTTGGAAAGGGGCGATTTTCTCCCTCAGATGAGCACCACCAGTGGTGCTCCAGCAAATTATTAGCATACTGCAACAGCCCAGTCAAAGCTAAACGAATCGTGAAGTATCGCTACGGTTACGGCACTGCTCGAGCCCAGGCGTCCCAGGATGTGCAGAAGCAGCGGCACTGCTCCAGGTGTGAGAGGTGACGAAGAGCCAAGGGACCAAGCCTGCTGCAGCCGCTGGGAGAGATGAATGATTCTGCTGGTCTGGCACGGCACGGCACGGCACGGCACAGCACGGCATGGCACGGCACGGCACAGCTGCAGCTTGCTTGCCCTACGCAAAGTCCCCCTCCTGGACCCCAGCAGAGGAGGGTGCCCCCACGCCAGCCCGGGACAAGCCGGGAGAAGGGAGCAGCAGCCGCAGCACCACGGCGTGGGAAGGCAGCAGCAAGGTCCGACCGGCCTCACCTTCATCCGCAGCGCGTCGTCACACTGCGAGTGGTTGGAGACACAGGTGTAGGTGGAGGGACACCAGTGACACTTCCAGCGGGTCGAGAGGCAGCTGGTGCACCTGCAACGGCAACGGCGGGGTGAGAAAAGCAGGTTTCAGGCTGCTCGAGCCTCACACATCGTGTCCAGCCTCTAACGGTGCCCAGAAAATCCCACTGATGGCAGGGGCTGAGCAGTGCCCCCCTCCCCGGGAGCTGGCGGGGACACAGGCAGAAGCCATCACCCCAACGCTGCTCCGACACCTCCACAGTGTCACCCCTGCAGTGCCACTGCCTGGTCCCAGGTCACAGCAGACCGGGAGCCATGGGCTCAGCTGATCCCCTGCTTACCGAAAAACGCTCTTTTCCCCCAAATCGCTCTTTCCCCTGGTCCATCTCCCCAGGAGCCAGCCGGGCTCACACCCAGAGGAGGCTCTCGCCTGCGGTTCGCAGGGGGCACAGGACCACCAGAGGGGAGGACGCGGGGATCCCTGTCGTCAGGCTCTGTCCTTATGCTCCTCAAAGGGGGGTGACTTTCTCTGGGGGGCACGAGCCCCCTCCCTGCAGCCCACCGTGCTGGTGAGGGGCACATGGCTACTCCCCCCCAGGGCTGGCTGGGGACAGGGCACAGCGGGGACACACCCCCCCTCCCCGCCCCACAGCCCCCTGCCCGCCGGGGCCACTCACGCTCTCTTCGGGTGGATGTTTCCCGTTCTTTTGCAATCGTAGATGGTGAAATTGGCCCGGATGATGTTTTTGCTGTTGACCCGAAGAGCAGCCTCGACGACCACGTGGTCTGGGAGAACGAAGCCAAAGAACATTTGGGTTGCAAGAGCCTCTCGCCCGCGCTCAGAAGACAAGACAGGCCCTTGGGAAAACACGGGCTAAATCTGATTTGTTTTCTCTAGGGCTTCCTCCGAGCTGCATTTCAGAGCTTGGACCATTCATCTTTCGCCCTCTGACTTTCAGCTCTTCCCTCTTAAATCAACGCTTTACATCACCCCCACCAGAAAAGAACATTGCGACTTCCAGCAGAAAATTCCAGCATGTTGTGCAAGTGTTAATTAGCAGAGTTAATTATTGTCTTTGCTTACAGTTGGTGCTAAATGATATTTAAAAAAAAAATGTGGTAATTAAAACATGTTAGTTATCATGTTTTAAAACCCTGCTCACTTTCCCCATGACAACAAACCCGCAGAGGAGAGTGGAAATCCCTTTTTTGGCCACTCAACACACTCTGCTGACTCCCCCTCCCCCCAAAATTGCTTAATGTTGTTTTTTTTTTTTTTTTCTTTGCAATTTTGCCATATAAGCACCAGGGACAAGAGACAATGCCTCTTTCAGAATACGTACAATAAATCAGCGCATTGGATTCCAGAAATTCATTTGGACATTGCCATAACCAACAATGCAGAGCAGTTAATGATCTCCCATTCTCCGGATAGCGAGGGAGAACAACGACGCAGCTTTACAAGCTCGGCTCTGAAAAGTGGGATTTTCGAAAGGACTGGATAATTCTCCCGCTGAAGTCAGCCACCCTCAATGGAGCATTCACTCCAGGGCTGACGATGAGGTTACACAAGCACTCCCGTCTGGGATGGAGCGCTGGACCTCTCGGAAGGAGCCCCAGGACGGGGCGGTCCATCGCCAAGTGGCCAGGATCAGCTCTGGCCAGCGGGGCCACCGGGGCTCGGCCGACCTCAGCCAGACCTGCAGGAGCCCAGCACCCCCGGGGCACAGCTCCAGGGACCCCCAGGGTGGGCGTCCCGTGTGGCACCCGCGGGAAACGGGGGGACACCAGAGGGCCTGGGGGACACCAACGGGACTGAGGGTTTCTGAGCTGCCCTTAGGCATTTGCTCTTCCTCCAGGGCTCCTCCTGAAAGGTAGCGCGTGTTCGGGACGGAAATTAAACAAAAGCAATCGAGAATATCAATATAAGTAATAACATTATTTCCCCAGGGCTAAAACATTTTTGTTTTAATACTTACAAAATCTAAAGCAGACGCTCTAACCAGATAAATCTTAATAAAATAAGTACATGAACTGGCTTTTAAATTCTGATGTTTGAAACAAAAAAATTGATAGATTGGAAACGCTGTCAACGCATGTTAAGACGGTGGAACGCCCACGCCTTAAAGTCATATGCCCCCTAAAACAGAAGCAGCTTGGGTCCTTTTCCCTCTTTATGCATTATCTGCACATAAACTGGGAAAAGAAAAAAAGCCCACGGAAAATGCTGTCCACAAAAGCGGTTAGAACAAACTGAGGTTGTTTTCCTCCACATACCTTGGTCGTCTGGAAACGCTGGATACTTCTCACGCGGAAGTAAACTGCAATAAATAAATTGGTTCACATAATCTCCAGCAACTCTGGCTACCGTGTGGATATTATTTCCGTAGTCACATGAAATATTTGTTCCATTCAGGTTCGGGATAGTTCCATTTATTTGTATTATCAGGGCCTATAGTGGACAAAAAAAATGAATCAATTATTATAATGGAAAATTATATTTAGAATTTGTCAATGTTTTACAAGCTTTTCATAGGCTAGTGACTCCAAAACCAGTCCACAGGCAGCTGTTTTCTTTCTTGTTATGCATGTTGAACTCTAAAAGCTGTCCACAGACAAAACCTCGCTTTGGTAGTACGAGCTCTGCCACCACCAACCCCAGTAACTGCAGCTGGTGTTACTGGTGGGATGAACCCAGCCCAGGCTTCCCTGGGAGAGCGCTTGGGGGAGCGGGAGATGGAGGCTGAGCCCTGCCCGGCTGCACCCATCCCAGCTGCCTGCACCAGCCCTGCCTGTCCCCATCCCACTGCCTGCACCAGCCCTGCCTGTCCCCATCCCATGAAGCCTCCTGGGCTGGGATGCTCCACCTCTGGGAGGAGAAGGAGGAGGAGGAAGAGGAGGAGGAGGAAGAGCAGAATAAAGTTAACCCCTGCTCCTGAGTTCCTCAGACCCCTTGCTGGCACCAATCCGTACCAGGGACTGATGCCGGGAGGTGGGGACGGGAAGTTTTGCAGAAGGGGAATGCTCTTGAGGAGGGTGACCCAGGAAAAGGCACAGCCCGTGTGGTCAGGTGGCTGTCCCCGCGTCCCTGGGGTGACTCCCTGGGGAACCCAGCCCACCGCTCCCACGCAGGAGAAGTGGAGCCAGACCGCTGCGAGGGTCCCGCGGGACCCCCTCCCCAGCGCTGGTCTGGGCTCTGCCCCAGCCGCTGCCTGTTTACGACGATTTCCCCATGTCAGGGCTGGTCGAGAACTTTGGCACAGAGAGATTTTTGCCATTGGGAGAGGGTCTGTCTTTAAACGAAAAGTATTTTGCTGAAAACATTTAAAATATCATTAAAATATTGTTAAAAATAGCAACAGTACAAAACCAGAAAATCAGATCTAGCTGCCTGCAGCTGATCTCCTGCATTTCGAAATTTCACAACCTCTCCAGAGCCTTTCGTGCAGCAGCTTTAGCCAGTCCCGTTCCCTGACGGGCTCAGCGCCAACATCCTGCCCATCGCCGGGGCGTCGGGGCGCAGGAGGTACCTCCCAGCGCTTTTGAGAACCTTGGCCTGACTCGGGAGCACACAACGGAGCTCAGCATCCCCACGACCCGCCCCAGCGCCGCGCGGGGCCGTGCCGCAGCACCAGGGGTATTTACCAGCCCCGCCAGCAGGTAACGACTGTGGGACACTGCATCCCCACCAAACGCACCGGGTTCTCCTTGTCGATGTTGACCTCGGGCTCCAGAATGGTCATGGAAGGGCACTGCTGCACTCCTCCGCTCGCGCTCGCCCAGAAGCTGGCCCCGGTGAAGTTCGTGCACTCGTGCTGCAGAGAACACCTGCAACGAGCGGGGGAACGAGTCGCGGTCGGCTATTTTTAAAACAGGTGATAAAAACCTTGACTTCCCTGTGGGGGAAGATCCTGAGAAAACCCTGCACCTGCACCAATTTCCTCCATCCATGCAGCTAAGCCCAGAGCTCTGCTGCTCTATTTGAGTGTCTGGTTGCCACGACAGGAGCACGTCCTCCCGCCAGCACCAGCAGAGCCGCGGGACCAGGGTACGCAAGCGCCGGCCGGGCTGGACCCGGAACCGGGGAGGAGAAGGTGACACTGTGTCTGGCTTCTTCAATTTGCAAACACGGAGCCTAACTTATAAATCCCTTTTTGAGAGCTGATTGTCTCCTACTCATAAATAATAACTGCAAGGGCAAAAGACGGTCGCTAACAGGGTGTTGGCTCTCTCGGTCCCACGGCTGGACGGGCAGCGCTGGCAGCTGACGGCAGCACAACGCAGCCCCAGCTCCGGCCGGGCTCTGCGCAGCACCCCAGCCCGCTGGGACCGGATGCGATTGTTTTTATAAATGTGTATTTCACACGGAATGGACAAAAACCAATGGCAGGGAGACTGCGTGGCAATATAAAAGACACCAGAAATTCTTGCCCCGGCGTGAGGGCCAGAGGACACCCAAGCGCCCCAGGACACGGCCAGTCCTACCTGGTCTCCATCGTGCACCACCCGCAGTAGGCGTCGGCAGCAGCCAGGCACTCCGCACACGTCGAGTACTGGTCGCAGGCAGCCACCTTCACCCGCGTCATCTGCACAACAGCAGCACAACGTCTCCACGTGTTCTGCACCCCCAGGGAAACACTCCACCCAGCCGGGATGCGCCGGCGATGGGACACCCACATCTGGGGCCGCTGCACCCCGAGGGCAGGGGGACTGCCCAAGGGACGGGGTGTGCGGCTGCCGGCATCGCCCCACGGGGTGTGCGCAGCGCTGAGATGGGCTAAACTGGGCTGAACTGGGCTGGATTGGGATGAACTGGGCTGGGCTGGGATGGACTGGGCTGAGATGGGCCGAGCTGCTGGTTCTCATCCAGCCCCCTGGCCATGGCTGTGTGCCGGCCGGGCTGCGGGCAGCGACCCCCCCGCACCTTCCCGATGCATCGGATGGAGATGGGTTCACAGCTCGTCCCTCTGTGTGAAAAGCTCTCACTCAGACCTGCAGAAAGCATCTTTCCAGACCGAGCTGAACACTATCTGGCTATTTGCAAAGTAACAAGAAAGCAGAACCACTCTGGAAACCTTAATTTACTTGATTTGTAAAGAAATCAAAGTACCTCTGGGGACTTGCTGGGCAGGAGCAGTCAGAGGGAAAGCATGTGTCGGTTTCTGCTTTTTCCTCCCTCAATTTCTAAACACTTGGGAAGGAAAACTGAGTCCTTTGGTCCAGCAGGGACTGATGATGTGAGGTGCTGAGAGCCCCGAGCACCCTCCAGACAAGCACCTTGGACCGGGGGCTCCTTGGCCAGACCCTCGCTGCACCCGCAGCCCTGCTGCTCCCCAGCCCCAGCAGCTCCCAGGGGACTCCCATGATGCCAGTTCCACCAAAGAAAAATTAACCCCTCCGGCTTATTGGGAAAGAACAGACAGAGGCGAGCAGCAGCAGCGCTGCGCTGGGTGTGTGATCCAGCCCCAACGAGGGGACGGCACAGCCCCGGAGCTGCGACCAGCCAGGATGAAACCGCGGCTAAAGAGGCACCCGGGAGGGCTCTGTGAAACGATAAAGACCAATCTGCAGGGAATTAGGGCTTGGAAAATAGAAATGCAACATATAACATTTGTGGTTGTGCATCTGTTTTGACAGATTAAAATGTAATTCAGGACAAACCATCAGCGCCTGGAGCGCTCAGCGCTCGCCTTCCCCCTCTGCTCACTTGATGGGGATGAGACCGTCTGTCTGTACCTGCTGCGGCGTTCCCGCTCCGCAGAGCCTCCTCCCTCCACCCCTCCATCCCTCCTGCCGGGCGGCTGAGCACAGACCTCCCCCGGGGACCGTTCTGACAGGCAGCCCCTTTTGTCTGGGGGATCTCCTAAAAGCCTCCCTGCAGGCTGCACACCGGCATTTTTGAGTTTCTCTCCAGGAACAGCCTCTGCTCATTTCTCCGCTCTCATAAGCAGGATCAGTTTGATTATCTTTCACTCTTCTCTGTACCACGCCACCACAAAGAGAAGAAAGCCTGGCAAGCCGGCGTGACCCCCACCCCATGCAGGCCAGGCACAGGGACCCCCCAGAAAGCCCTTTGACACCCCACCCAGAGCTCTGAACTTCTTGGCTCTGCCCATTAGCGTTGAAGCAAATTTTATCGTCCCTCCCTGCTCCCCGCCCAGCACCGAGCACTGAATCAAAGGCACGATGCCCCAAGGACCGTTCTGCTGCAGATCTCACCTGATAGGAGGTCATCAGGTAGAGGTAGGTGGGATCAGAGGGGTCGAACTGCATGATGGGGTGCACAGGCTCCCCGTACGCCACCGAGATGGATCTCCTGCTAATAACCTTCATGGTACTGTCCAGATTAATCTGCAGCGAGAAGAAGCCCCTCGTTGAGACCATTTTCCAAACACCACGGGGAGAAGAGAATCAAAGCGATATCCAACAGCGTCCCACATTTCCCGCTGCCGTAGCTCTCTGCATGCTCGGCAAGCTGCACACACGGAGCTTTGCTGAAGAACCGGCTCCATGCCACAGAGAAGGTGCAGAGCGTCCAGAGAGCCTGGCCAGGAGCCCTGCTCCCCGACAAACAGCCCCCGCAGCCCTCGGACCCCGTCCAAAGCCCCCGTTTGAGAGGCTGCCTGCAGAGGTTCCAGCCCAAGGCTCTGCACGCCCGCCCGAGGGCTGTTTGCCGCCGGCCGCAGCAGCGTTCCTCTGCTTTACCCCCGTAAAGTGGCACCAGCCCCCAGCCCTCACACACCCACCCGTGTGCTGCTGTTACACAAACACCACGTTTCCAAAGCTTAACGAGAAACAGCGAAAATCAGTGTGACACGGCATCCCCTGCTCCCTGCACATCTGAAAAATGGGCGCTGCCATTCCCGGCCAGGAGAAGCTCTCACCCCTGCTACCTCCAGAGGACCACGGCAGCTGCCGCGAGGGACCCGAGCCCCTCGGTGCCTCACCAGCCACCAGCCGAGGCGCTGGCAGTGATGGAAGGGGCTGCAGAGCACCAGCCTGCCTCTCAGATCCCAGAGTGTCTTGGCATTTGACTTGAAAACTCAGCAAATTAAATGTGGCATTGCTGAGAGGAAATAACAATAGAGCCACACAATTTTGTGTGACAGTCACTTTTCAGCTTCGAGCAGAAAGGGCGCGGGGAAAATTCCTACCTCCTCGCTAGCAAGGGGAGGCAGCAACTGCAAGGACCAAGCATGCCTCTGCTCTCTAAAGTCAGGATTAATTAATTAACATAGGATTAATTAATTCTTACACTAGAGCAGCACTGACATGTCCTAGGAAGATAGCACAGCTCAAAGCAGAAGGCTTCCCTCTGCTAAACACTGTGTGCAAGCACTGGGAGCTACTGCGCAGAAAGAGGGGGACTGTCATTGTCCCCATTTCAAAAGCTGGCTGCCCAGCAGCTGCATAATTTGCCTGGGATCACTCAAGTCGCCCATGAACCAGGTCCCGTCACCCTCCACTTCAGCTTTGTGACCCTCCTCTCTCCCTTCTTGCTGGTCTGCTCCACGCTGGCGCCTGTCCCCGGCTCCCTCCAGGGCTCGGTGACCCCACACCTTCCCTGGCACAGGGACTGATCCCATGAGCTGCAGACCCCCGGGGCAGAGCCACCGCAGCGGGGCGGAGGGACAGAGACCACGGTCCCCTCCCCAGAGCGGGGCCGGGGGTGCTGGAAGACACTGGTGCTGGCAGGAGCAGAGGGGCTGATGCTCTGGGTACCCCCCACCACCCACCTCGTCCGCAGGCTTCCAGGACACATGGGGACTGGCACAGCAGACCCTTCCCCTGCCCCGGCACGCCGTGCCCTGGCCAAGTGCTGTTTGTCCTTCAACGACCGGCACCGACAACGGCCCTCACCCAGCGCCCGTCTGCAGCCGATCTCATTAATTCCCGTCCCTACCCCTGGCAGCCAGGATTGCTGCTGGCAGGAGCCGGCCCAGCGCTATTTCTGCCCCTTCGCTGTCTTTTCTCAGGCAGCAAATCTGAATGATAACTCATGCAAAGTATCTTGCATCCCGTGCCAAATAAGAAGGAGCCCCGAAGGTAAAAGGGCTTCTGGTTATGCAGCTGTGTTGCAGAATTAGATTAGAGCTATCTGAGCAAATTATCCCAGCAAAGGGGAGCCAGGAGCCTCTCCTAATGGAGGCTCAGCAGATAAGGCAGCTTTCTCCAGGATAATGGCGCAGAGCTGTTAACGCTGTGCGAACGGGGCCGTGCTGCGGGTGGTACGTGCCCCCCAGCCCCCGCACCTGGCCCGCCTGCCAGCTTCCCCCCACCCCGGATTACCTGCCCCCAGGGGCAGAAATCTTCCTTTGTGATGGTTCCCACATTTCTGCCAGGAGCACTGGGGCGCGAGGGAAGAGGCTGGATCCGTTTTCCTCTCTCCAAGCGCTCTGATCCCCCGTTCTGCACGGTGCACCCAGGCTGAGACAAAGCAGGTACCAGCCCTGCCTCTGCTCCAGGGCTGGGTCCCCCCTCTACCGACTATCGATGCTGAGAGCACACCAAACCTTGGCCCCGGAGCCGGGGCATTGCACTGCCCTGCGCTGCCTCTGGCACGTTATTCAAAACAGAAACTCCACCAGGTGCACAGGTTCACCTGCCTCGGACTCAGCTGCGATGAACCATCTCGGGGTGACCCCCCATCTACCCGGAGCCTTCAACAGCCACCAGCTCGGAGGGAGAATTTATCAGAAGAGCTGTTAATAATTAAATGCTGCACAATAACATCTCCAGCACAGGGTTCACCAAGAACATCCCGCTCCCACGGCATCCTCGAACGGTCATTAACAGCCGCCAGGCACCGGGCAGCACGTGTCCCTGTACAGATTTCAGCAGCATCCAATTGACTCTTCGCTGCCAAACGAAAGCAGGTGCCCAGACAAAGTCGCCAACAGATCCCCTGCAAACCCGAGGTGCTGGGGAAGCCCTGATGCCNGCGCTATTTCTGCCCCTTCGCTGTCTTTTCTCAGGCAGCAAATCTGAATGATAACTCATGCAAAGTATCTTGCATCCCGTGCCAAATAAGAAGGAGCCCCGAAGGTAAAAGGGCTTCTGGTTATGCAGCTGTGTTGCAGAATTAGATTAGAGCTATCTGAGCAAATTATCCCAGCAAAGGGGAGCCAGGAGCCTCTCCTAATGGAGGCTCAGCAGATAAGGCAGCTTTCTCCAGGATAATGGCGCAGAGCTGTTAACGCTGTGCGAACGGGGCCGTGCTGCGGGTGGTACGTGCCCCCCAGCCCCCGCACCTGGCCCGCCTGCCAGCTTCCCCCCACCCCGGATTACCTGCCCCCAGGGGCAGAAATCTTCCTTTGTGATGGTTCCCGCATTTCTGCCAGGAGCACTGGGGCGCGAGGGAAGAGGCTGGATCCGTTTTCCTCTCTCCAAGGGCTCTGATCCCACGTTCTGCACGGCACACCCAGGCTGAGACAAAGCGGGTACCAGCCGTGCCTCTGCTCCAGGGCTGGGTCCCCCCTCTACGGACTATCGATGTTGAGAGCACACCAAACCTTGGCCCCGGAGCCAGGGCATTGCACTGCCCTGCGCTGCCTCTGGTACGTTATTCAAAACAGAAACTCCACCAGGGGCACAGGTTCACCTGCCTCGGACTCAGCTGCGATGAACCATCTCGGGGTGACCCCCATCTACCCGGAGCCTTCAACAGCCACAGCTCGGAGGGAGAATTTATCAGAAGAGCTGTCAATAATTAAATGCTGCACAGTAACATCTCCAGCACAGGGTTCACCAAGAACATCCCGCTCCCACGGCATCCTCGAACGGTCATTAACAGCCGCCAGGCACCGGGCAGCACGTGTCCCTGTACGGATTTCAGCAGCATCCAATTGCCTCTTCGCTGCCACACGTAAGCAGGTGCCCAGACAAAGTCGACAACAGACCCCCTGCAAACCCCAGGTGCTGGGGAAGCCCTGATGCCCCCCGTCCCCCCGCCCTGCCTCCCCCGTGCCACTGCCGGGCTCCACTTGCCTTCAGGAGTCCTCCGCTGGCCGTGCCCAGGAACACCACGGTGTAGTTGTTGACGCTGGCCACGGCCACGGCGGTCAGCCCGCTGTAGGTGAAGACGGGGGTGGCCGTGACGGGGTTGACGATGGCCAGCGGGTGCTGGAGGTGCGCAGCCCCACAGTCCAGCTGCTCCGGCTGCAGCTGTGGAGAGACACGAGACACACATCAGCGAGCTGGCAAGCACAGCGCGTGTCCCCGCCACTGTGACACCAGCGGGTCCCCCTGCTATCACCACCCCAGGGCCATCGGTCCCCCTCCCGCCATCGGTGCCCCCTCCCGCGGGCCAGNAACCGCGGGAGCCACCGACCCTGTCCAGCCTCGTCCCGCAGCCTCGCCGTGCCCCGGGAGCCAGCACAGCGTGCCCTGTGCCCCGGACCACAAGATGTTCACGGTTTGCCTCTGGCTCCTGCTCTCAAGCTGTTCCTGGAAGCTCTGGGAGCAGGAACTGCTAAAATCGGGACAGCAGGACGCAGGCGCTGGAGCTCACGCAGGCGCCCGGCTGCAGCAGGAGCTGCAGTGAGCAGCACGGCCGGGGCTGGCCCCTGCAATGTCCCACCCGCGCGAGGGCTGGGGACGGAGGCACGGGGCCGGTATGGAGGCTCCCGTGTCGATTTGCTGTCAGGAGCCAAGGGGCGAAGGCAGAGGACAGTTGCCAAGGGCTCCTCATCTGGGAGCCTCGCCTGCGAGCAGGCATTTGGCTCATTTGTCCCAAAGCAAGACAGCAGACTTCACTATCCTGTGCTAAATTAATTAACACAGGGGTTGCATGACAGCAGCATTTGACAACGGGACTGATGCCTCGTGTTCCTCCCACCCTGCCGAGACGCGCCCGAGATTTACGAC
This sequence comes from Syrrhaptes paradoxus, assembly GCA_013400615.1. NCBI lineage: Eukaryota > Metazoa > Chordata > Aves > Pterocliformes > Pteroclidae > Syrrhaptes > Syrrhaptes paradoxus. The sequence continues at coordinate 31,121 of VZTO01019034.1, forward strand.
AGCTCTCACCCTGCATCCTCCGAGACGCTCCCTGTAATTTCTGCCCAGACAACGTGGATGGATTCAACAGCGTCTGAACATCACAACAGCCTGGCTGCCGACAATTTACCTGCTGTCACTCCCACAGCAGCTTTTATGAAGTGCTGTGGGTGCAGCTGAAGCTGTACAGATGATGGGCACGTTTCAAGGGCCATTACCGCATCATCCGCGGTGTCACCTCATCTCAAGCCGCAATCGCGCTGTCACCCCCCCGGGCACGGGCAGGCAGCTTGGGGCAGGCGTGCAGGCTGCGGGGGGCACAGCGANGCGGGCAGGCAGCTCGGAGCGGGCGTGCCAACAGCCGCGGGGTCTGCAGGCTGCGGGGGGCACAGCGAATGGAGACCCTGATCGCAGCAGGTGCTTACAATAAATCCTGAACGAGAGACCGCCAGCGGACCCCAGCCCACACCCAGGCACTAAGCACATTTCACACCTTGTTGAGCTCGGCCGTAACGCAGACATTCCTCCCAAAACGATCTCGGCAGTGCTAACGCAAGCAGAACAAACGCGGGGATCTGCGGCTGCACCCGTTCAGACGCTGGCCCACGTGCTCCCGCCGGGCAGGAGATGCTGACAACCCGCCGGGGAGCACGGTGCCTCCTCCCGGGCTGCGCGCAGCCGGCCCTGTATTCTAATGCCCTGATTATCGTCGTTATTTCATTAATGGAACCAGACTGAATCTCCAGCTCTGCCCTGCCTTCAGCCCGTCCAGGAGATCAGGCAAAGCTCCAGGATTCGCAGCGAGCGCACGAGGCCGGGCAGGACCCCCCTGGTTTGGGGTGCGCCTCCCACCTGGTGCCTGTCCCCCCTCCCGGCCACAGCCACACGTCTTGGGCTGACGCCACATTACAGCAACACGTCCCCGGAAAAAACGGGGAAGAAACCTGCTAAAACCCAAAACATCTGCAAAGCAATGGGGCTGCATCTCTGGGAGCAAGGGACAGCATCCCCCCGCAGAGGGGACAAAACCAGCCCCATCCCAGACCCCTGCACCCCAGCAGACACCAGACCTCGTGCCCCCCCACCAGTGCACATCTTGTCAGAAGTCACGAAGACTGACCTGGAAAACATCCTCTGCCAAAGCAAGGGCCAAGCAGGAGGAACACGCTCGGAGCTGCAGCTCGGTTCACCTGGGACCGAGACGAAAGGATCGAGTGTTGCGGATGCAAGTGCCTCTGCTAAATGCATTTTGCAGCTCTACAGCACTTCATTTTACTAAAAAAAACACAATCTCAGCCCAAATTCTTAAGTGTGCATGTTTTCCCCCGTAACTGGGCAACACAAGTTTTTCACACCGCACAGAGGATCCAGCAAGCCATGTTTGTGATTTAATGGTCCCTTCCCTTCACAGCCAGACCTTCAGAAATGCGCTCGGGTTTGTTTATTTGTCTTGGGGATGGTGATCTCTAACCCCTCTTCATTACTCTTCACCAGCAGTAACGTCTGAAGCTCACAAGGCTCCTTCCCGCTGGGAAACTGAGGCACAGCGGTACCCTGGGCCAAGCGGGACCCGAGGGATGCTCAGCACCTCATCCCCGCGGAGCTGCCAGGAGCCGGTACCGGCGTTTGTCTGCTGGCGGCCCCAGGGACCAGCCCTTCCTCCTCACAGGTGGCCGAAATCGCAGGAAGTCCCTTATCTGCCGTCCCTGCCTGCTCACAGAGCCAGCACCAGCGCAAAGTGTTTTCCATGTAAACAGGATGTGACCGTCCCAACGCTGCACTCTGGCCGCACACATCCTTCCTCCGAAACACCTTCATTTAAATGACATCAGCGCTTCCGACCACGGGCAGGAGGGGACACGCGGTGTTTCCCTCCCCGGGTCCCGGTGCACGGTGACACACAGTGCTGCTGCCATCTGCGCAGCACCGCTCCGAGGGGACATCTCCCTCCGTCACCTCAAGGTAAACAGGATGCGGCCAAGTCACATCCTCCTGCAGGCACCCCGGGAAACCGCAGGTGAAGGCTGTGCTGAAAGGCTTCCTGCGCGCGGAAGGGGTTAAAGCTCGCTCCATCCCAAACCACACCACCTGCCCCAGGTTTTCCCCCAAAACCCACCCCAGCTGTCACCTCTGGGCATTCACTTCATCGCCACTATTTTTCTGCTAGGTGCTCTGGGCACTCAGTAACTCAGGGAAATGTTGGGCAACTCTCTTTCCACACCCGAACATGGACTCTGACACTTGGATGCTAACGAAGAGCCACTCGGGTGCCGGCTGGAGCCAACCCACAGCCGAGGGCGGCCGAGCAGTGCTGCCGTCACCCCTGCACTTGACACGGGGCCGTTCCCGGTGTTTCTGCAAAATTCCACAAGTGATGCAGATTGACTCAAACCGAGGAGCCACATCTAAGGGGAGGGTTAGCCAGATTAACCCCTGAGCGTGATTGCAAAAACAAAGCAGGACGGAGATAAAAGATTTCCAGCCACATCAGAGCCCAAGAGCTCAGCTATTTTCACGGTGAGAGTTCAGTTCTCCATCCCAGGCCTAAAAGGAGCAGAAAAAGCGATTTCCCAGAATTTCCATTACAGCTCCCCAGCCCCGGGCGCTGCGCCCCAGAGGCAGGATGTCCCCTCGGGAAGGAAGTCTGCTGGAAACAGAAGGAGGAAGAGGAGTGGTGAGGCAGCGCTCAGGAAAACCATGAAACGGGCTGATTTCTGCATCCTGTGTTCGTGACCTTAAAAATAGTTCTTAAGCAAAGATGGAGTTTATTTCTGAATCAAAAGCAGGCTGCAGTTCAGAAAAAACATCCCTGCAGCTTTTGCTTCCAGCAAGGCTTCTCCGAGTCCGCTCCCGCGGGTCTGAGGCTCTGCAGAGCGGCGGCGGATGGGGCGTCCGGCCCCTTTCATGCCTCGCTCAGAGCGGATTAAAGTGCTGGCTGCCAGCGTGCCTGGAGTCCTGGGAAAATGACACGGCCAGCATCCGATAATCCGCTCCAAACTTGTTGATTTGTGGGACTTAGCCATCGTCTTCACAGGCTCAGAATTTGGCAGCTGCTCCCACACAACTGACATTTTCAGGCCATTAAAGTCCGTGATAGAAGGGCTCTGGTTTTATCTCCCGCCTTCCTTAACATAAACCATTGGGCTTTTATTAACGCTCAGGTATGACTCAGGGAAACTGCTGATTGCAGGGGGAATATCCAGAATAGTTCGGATACTGTCCGAAGAGAACAGCAGGACACGGACGGAAGGCTGAGCAGAAGGGAGAGGCTCCAAACCAACACGGAAACACTGCACAGGCACTGCAGAGATGGGGACAAGCCGGCGCGGCTGCGTCACACAGAGCAAGGACAAGCCCCGCTCTGTGCCGGGCAGAGCCCAGACTGGCCGTGAACCCCCCGGCAGAGCCCCCGCGCTGCCAGCAGTTTGTACACACAATCACGCGTTTATCTGCTGCAGCCTCGCAGCCAGAGCTGTCAGGAACAGGCTTCTTGGGATGCCTGGAGGAAAATGTCATCTCAGAAGAGGGCTCTACTGTTAAGGCACTCGAGACCTCAGCGGCCTCTAATTGTGGTGCTGCCGCAAGGGCAGGAGCTACCCCAGAGCTGCTCCAACTGCCCGTCGCATCTTTCAGGCAACGGGAGGCACAGGAGCGTGCGCTCTGGGCCAGGCGAGGCACTCGGGCTGAGAACCTCTGATGAAATGAATCTTGCTGAATTTTTCTCAAGAATCATCCACACTGAGCAATCAGCACCCCTACAGCACAGCAGACGTCCTTAAAAAAAAAAAAAGGCTTAAAATGAGATTTGCACCCAGGCTTTGCTGTTTACTCAGACCACAAGTTTCCTCAGCGAGGAAGCGGGGGTTTTGCTGCGTTCTGCACGTTTGCACAGCCCCAGCCCCAGCCTCAGCTGCCCTGCCAGCCACCAGCACGACACCAGTAATGGGCTGTCCCAACGCCAGCGCTGCTCCCAGTGCAGCCGGACCGTGTCCCACCCAGGGAGCCACGGGCCACGGTCCCCCACACCAGCGGCTCTTCCAGCCGGATGGCATCTGACACACAGGGGCAGTCCCGGGGGAAAATCAGCATCACAGGGCTGCACCAGCCACGCAGAGAGAAAAACCGGGTCCGTGCACCCGCTCCTCCCTCCACAGACCAATGTCACCCCTGTGCCAAAAGCGTTCCTTCGGCTTCTGCAGAGCTCCTGGTGCCCGGCATTTTTTCAGGCTCTTATCTCCATTTTTATGTTGCAGGAAAGATTTTTTCCCCCATCTTGTAAAACTCATTTTTCCCTCTCTCTGCTCTTGACTCCAACCTGGCAGCTTCTAACATCCACTCTCAGCACCTTCCCGTGGGACATTCACCCGTCCAAAGCGACCAAGGAGCTGTATCCCCTCCACGCAGCGAGCAGAGGGGACCGGGAGGGACACCCCGCGGGTGCAGGACCGACAGCCGCTGGGGAGGGCAGGGCACAGCAGCTCTGCAGACAAGGGCTTCTCCCGGGACTCTTCCCCTCCTCAGACCCTCTCCGCACCGCACAGGAATTACTGGGGACCCTGCGCCATCAGAGGCACGGGATGCCCGGCAGCCCTGCGTGCCCGTGCCACCGCATCCCGCCCTGCTCGCCTGTGACAAGGGGACAGGCTCGGCACACTGTGTGCCTGGAGCTGGACTCAGGGCCAGAGCTGACCCGATGGGCTGAGCCCACCAGCCCCCGACAGCAATCGTGAAACTGTTCAGTGAGTCTGCGCGACGCAGACCTGCAGCCAGCCCCAGCCCAGCCGGGGCTGAGGCAAACCGCCGCCTCCGAGGGCAGCACCTCTGCCACAGCCGCAGACCTCAAACCACCGGAGGTGAGGTGGTGTGAAACGCTGGAGGATGCTCTCAGCGATCAGCACCACGGCTCACCTCGCAGGGAGAAACCCAAGCCCTGGCTGCTGCTCCAGCCGCAGCATCTCCGGGCAAACCCCACATCCCCCCGCCCGGCTGCTGCCTGCAAGAACCCGTCCCAGGGGGAGGATGCAGGAGGGCTGCGAGACCGGGACAGGACCAGGGAGCGGCCGGGCTGTCGGCAAAAGCCGTCGGTCTGCGATGGTGAAGCCAAAGCCCGACAACTGCTTGAACGAACATTTCCTGCAGCCACCCACATCCGCTGGGTCGCTGCAGACGCAGGAGGGAAGGGCGGGGGTGTCCGTAATGGACCCTTCCTTGGGGTGTCAGGAGGATGTGAGGGCTCCGAGGAGTCCCCAGGGTTCCAGCCCCAGCAGCAGCACTGGATCCAGACGCTGCAGTTCGACGGTGTGGTCACCCCCGGTCTCCTCCACCACCTCCTCCTGCGGGAACCCACAGCCACCCATCACTGACCCCGAGGCTGCACGGCTGGAAAAGCAAGCTGAGGGCAACGTTGACGGGAGCCTGGCAACACCAGCTCTGCTCGGCCCAGCTCTAAACACCGTCCCGTCCCCCCGGGTCCCCCTTCCTCGCCCCGGGGTCTGGCACACGCCGGCGCTTCGCCCTGCGGGGAGCTGACGCCGCACGTGCGACGGCACGGGGAACCGCTCCAAGCAGAGACGTATAAAAAAAATATCGGTCTTTTAACTGAAATTGCACATCCTTCATGCCGCCAGGAAGACTGGTCAAGCTTATTATGTTAGCCTTCATCCTGCATTAAATACAATACTTCAGATTATACAACCAAATCCCCCAGGAATGGGCAGGCAGAGGGATTAAGGAACAACAGGCTCCACGGCGGTTGTCATAGCCAAAATAGCATGCACTTAAGCAGCAAGAGTTCGCGTGTCCTTTAAATTCACCCCGCTGGAAACGCGGCTCCTCTGCCGCGCTCCCCAGGGACCGGAGCAGAGCGGCTCAGCCCCGCTTGCCCTGTCCCAAGGACATCCAGCTGCTCCGAGAGCCAAACTACCGCGTCCTCCCCGAAACTGTTTGGAGCGAGACGCCTGATTTATTCAGGCTGTATTTTCTTAGCTGCCCGTTCCCTGGGAGAGCCCCCCTTCCACCGCTCAAGCTGTGTTTCTCATTTACGTCGAGTTTTGGCTCCAGCAACCGACCCCAAACCATCGACACTCCCTCCCACGGGGAGGAGCCCAGGCGAACCGTCAGTTTGGCTCCTCGATCTTCGGGGGTTGTTTTTTTATTATTGCTGCTACTAACACTTAGCACTTGACGTGCCCACGGTGCTCTGAAGGCTTATCTGTGCGATTCTGGGCTGAAAAAAGCATCCATTAGAGTAACAACTTCCTACCCAGCACAACTGGTCTCTCGCATGTGTCAGTTCAAATCTGCTCCATTGCGCAATAGTTTACAGTAAACGTTTTCCTGTATTTTCCTCATTAGTTCTGCCGAATCAATTAAGCTCTGAGATAATGAGCAGAACTCTCTACTCTTCTGTTACACAGCCTCAGCCAAACGAAAGGCAGCGCTGCTCCACGCCGCCGAGCATCCTCCACAGGCACCACCGCGTGCCACCGCGCCCATCGCCCACACGCACCCCGGCACCAGCCCCCGGACACACGCCACCGCTGCTCCCGGCACCCAGCCCGCGGGGTCACTGGGCAGGGAAAGGTTAAAAAAAGCCTTTTTGCTCATTAACCGAGCGCTCCAAATGCAGAAGTGACCGAGGCATAAGGACATGGTCTGCAGCAGATGCACCGCTGCCCCAGCTCGCAGGTGTGCCCTTCTGCCCCCCAGCGCACGAGACAGAGCCCTCTGCCCTCCCGTGGGGACAGAGAAAATTCAGGGTTAAAGGAATGTGGGAACACCCATCCCAGCTCACCCGGGGACACGATTCCAACCAAACCAAAAAGCACGGGAGGAAATCACCCGTACCGGCTGCTCTGCAGGCACAGGGTCTGTCCCCTCAAGTTCCCCCTTTACGGACCCGCCACGCTGACGGCCGAACGCCCGACCTGAGCCCTCTCCAGCGTGAGCTGGTTCCCACTGGGGTCCACCGCTCCCCACAGAACCACACGACAGCACAGCAACCCCGGCCTTTGCACCGCTGCAGTTAGCATCCGGATCTGCGGGACGTACTGCAGGGACAGGGACACACGAGGCAAACAGCTTTGGAAACTGCTGTTCTATGTGACACTGAAAGCCCCTCGCCTTTCTCACCTCCTCTTCTTCCTCGAGTGCTATCATTGCACTGTAAACGTTTCCCAGCTCTTCCTGCTAAGATCACCCTACACAAGAGGACGCCAGGTTTCCAAAGCCCCTTTCAATCAGGCGATCCACCAGAGACGGCTTTTGGCCACCAGCAGCTCTCAACCCGCTGGATGCTGGCAGCGGTCAGAGGACGGTGGGATGAAATCCCGATAGCCGAAGGGCTGTTCTCCGGAAGGGAGCGGGACAAAGCAGCGTAATACTTTAAACAGAGATGGGACAGAAATGGGAAGACAAGTTCCAAATTTCCTTCGAGTAACAGAGGTACACGTTTTGCAAAATCCAGACTTTGAGGCAATTTTGCTTTTGGGTTAGAATGGAAAGATACATATTCCAGAGCCGGCGCGGCAGCACCCTCGGGAGCACGGCAGCAACCCTGGGGACTGCGTCTCAGGCCGTGGTGCCTCCAGAGGAAGGCACAGCCGAATGAGACCCCCAGTATGGAACAAAGTCTGAATACCAAGCTAACCCCTGTCCTGTTGCCCACAGGAGAAACACCCCAAGCCCACGTGCCTCTTGTCCCACCCCTCGTCTGCAAGGCTGTGCTTATCCCTTCCCCCGAAAAACAACGCATCCCGAACTGCAGAGGAAGGCACAGGGCTGGCAGCAGACCAGCTCCGCTCAGACCACGAACCATCCCTGCTGTACCCCTGCTGCTGCAGGATGCCGCGGTCCCCGTGCCCCCGTCCCTGCGGACGTGCCGGTCCCAGCCCCCAGCACAGATCTGCGCCAGCAGCCAGGATGCGCTCCCCGCGCTGGACAAGCCCCGCTGACGCTCAGCGGGTAACGAGGCGAAATCATCACGGGTTTGGGATCAGCCCTGCTCATCAGTGCACCACATCTAACGGGCTCGTCCCGGCTCTGTGCGATAGGGAGCGAGCCGTCCCACGCCCCGGCTGGCCTCGCTCCGACGCAGCGGCGGCTGCCAGCAGAGCTGCTCTCCAGATGTTAGAAATTAATACTGCTCAAAAACGTCAATAAATCCTACCGGCCTCTCCAAGTGGGAGATTGCCGTAGACAGTCTGCCACCTCCTCCACTTGCTGCAAGGTGTTAGATCCCAACTCGGAAAGAAAACAAGAACTTGCAATCGTTTCTTTACCAATGCAACAAAAACCAAAAACCAAACAAACCCCCTGCCAAAAAAAAAACCAAAAGGCAGAAAAAAGCGAAGCAAAGCAGATCCCTCCTGCAGATGCATGGGTCACCCCCTGACTGTGATGGGGACAGTGACACAGCAGCACCCCAGCACTCGGGACCTCAGCTCAAACCCTAACGCTGACACCCCTCTGATCGAGGACGAGGCGTCGGTCAGGGGGTCTCTGACCACCCACTAGAGAAGGGCAGCAATGCTCCCGGCACAGACCGGTGCACCGCACCGAGGGTTTGCAATGACAAAGGGGCCTGTGAGCGGGGACCCCCGGCCGCAGCAGCGACCCTCACACACACCGCGCACGAGCCGGGAGGCGCGGCCGCTGCTGTAGGTAGCGTGCGGTGGAGCTGGGGCGGTTGTAATTGATCGCTTCCAACCGCGGCTGGTTCCAGCTTGCCCCGGGTTTGCGTTAAATTACCACAGCCAGGGGCTCAGACCTATTATGTTTCCAACAACTTTCTGGAAGAGGTCACCACACCAGAATATCACAACGGTGCCAGTGCCTGTGAGTTTGAATAGACGCCTGCTGGGATTTACAAGCGTAGGGAGGTGTTTTCACAGCATCCCCCGGCACCCGGCCACGTCTCGAGGTGCCTTACCCACCTCCCCGGGGGCCCTCAGCCCCACCAATCTTCTCTCTCGATCTCTAAAAGCAGACTTTGAAAAATCAGACAGGAGATGGCAATCCCTCCATTTCCACCCACCGAGACCCCGCAGCCGAGCCAGCAACCCTCGGGGCTCCCGGGGAGCGGGTTCCATGCGTGGGAGCCGAACGCCCGCCTGGAAAACGTCTGGGGCTGCACAAAGAGAAGTGGCTGAAAAGCCCTGAGCAAAGGTACCGCTGCCAGGATCCGATCACCGCTCCATACGACCGTGTGAGCACCTCTCCAGGGTGCTCCAGCGTCCCCCCAGCCGTGACATACCTGCCACATGCAGCTGGACTTGGCCAAGATGATCCTTTTCCTGTTTTCCACCTAAACCCTCACTGAGTGAGAGGAGATTTGATGAGCCCAGTGGATCAGCGTCAGTCTGCCTGTCTCACTACCGAGAACAAGGAGGTCTGTGCACCGGCTGGGGTGACAGCTCTGCAGAAACCCGAGGAGGGTCTGACCCCTCTGCAAGGGGACCCCACGCTCCCGGAGCAGGCGGGCGCTTCGCCCTGTCCAGGAGCCGCTTTCTGTTCTCTCCCCTGAAGCCGCACAACTCCTGCTTTCCAGGCACAGAAACTCCTGCCGGTCCGACCGAATTTCCCCGGATCCGGGATCTGTCTGAGCTTGAGATGCAAAGCAGGGGCGAGCCCCGGGGCCACGGGAGCCGTGTTCCCACCACCCACCCTGGGCTCAGGGGCACAGAGCCGCTCCCCAGAGACCCCCCTGCTCGGCACAAAGCACCCGGGCCCCCAGCAGCGGGAAAGCCCCCAGGCGCAGGCAGCCCGCGCCCACCCTGCCTTCCCGGGCAGGACGAGGTTCACACGGCTGCTGCTCGCGGCTCCCGGCACCCGCGTGCACCCCGTCTGCAAGCAGAACATCGTATTTCCACAAGAGTTCCCAAGGAAACACTCCCAGCAGCTGGCCACGACTCGCTCATACCAGGTGATGGAGCAGGGACACGGCACTCAGGGCTGGGGCTGGGGTCCGTCAGAGCTCCGGCTGGGGTGTGAACCCCTCGCCTGGGGCATCCTGGGTCCCCCCGGGCCCCTCCGTGAGCAGACCAGCCCCTCACCGCCCAGCCCTCGCACGGTGGCTCGGAGGGACACCGACGTCCCACTGCTCGTAAAACAACATCCAGAAGCAACAGGGATCGTGGCGCACAACAGCGCGGCGCGGCTTTGCAGTAACCGGGCACCAGCACCTTCCGGCACGCTGGCAACTCCAAACACAACGTTGGCTGTGAGAAGCAGAAATTAAAGCTGCTACAAGAGCTCCTGCTTCATTTTTAATGTACAAATTAAGTGTAAATTCCCAGTTTCCTTTCCACTGCTAATCCTCCGGATTTATTCGAGTAGATGGATGTAAGGTTAGAGCACAGTTATTTTCATGTTTGGAATTTCTCAATTAGTATAAACCAGCACTTCAAAGTAACTCAACTCCTATAAAACCCAGTCCCATGGAGATGCCATAGTGTATTTGGACAGTAAGTAGATGTTTTGTCATTTTCCCACGTGTATATGAGTTTTTTTTCTTTGGGAACATTTTCTGACTGGTTTCAAACCACATTTGCCCAAGCATACATACACTGAGACTGTTTATACAGCCTACCCAAGGAGTTCGTTTTATTTAACAATCCGTTAGAGCAAAGCTCACTGGTGGGTATCTCATCATTACGCCACAAAACACTGCTCAACGAGCAGGCAGGATCTGACACAAAGCCACAAGAGCCAGAAACTTGAGAATTAATGCTGAAACGCATCATTATCCCATGCCGCCGTGCCTGTGTTTTTAGCACAGGAAACAAACGGGAATTTCAGCCTTTTCCGAGTTGCAGACCCCAAAACATTTCCCAGGAGACAGGCAGATCCCTGGCCAGCAAATCTAACTGTAATGGATACGAGCCTGCGTTCCCTCGCCACCTCTCTGGGAGTTTTCAGACGGAGAGCGTGGGGCTCAGCACGGAAACCACAGACGACAAGCAGTCCAGGTCACCAGCCCAGTCCTCCTCGAGCGTGCTCGTCCATCACGTGCCGCGTTTCAGTCTGTGCTGAACTCGGACCCTCCCCGTCAGCCGACGTCTGGGCACCCAGAGCAGGGAGGTTTGCAGAGATGCCTGCAAACCCACATTCGCCTGCTCTCCTGCCGGGGCAGAGGGGTTCAAATACCAGTAAACCCAGTCAGCGTCCTGGGGATCTGACCAACTCTGCCAGCACAGTGCTGCCGATGAGGCAAGGACAGTCTGCCACAGAGAGCTCCGGCTCCTCTCCAGGGATCTCCAGCCCAAATTCCCCCCGGCTCCAACTGGGCGAAGCACCGCAATGACTCCGTGCGAGTATTTCATTTTAGCTGCCTGCGCTACACAGACAGCCCAGCACTTGACACAAAATTCATTATAAAAAGCTATTTCTGTTGGGGGAAAGCAATCCTAGTGCTCACCCACTCACTCTCGGTACAAGAACCCAATCAAACGAAATCCCTCCCTCGTACATCCTCCTTCCCCGAGCTGCTGCTGCAGATTCACCTCCTCAGGGACTTTTCAGCCGCGCTCAGAACAACCAGCCAGCCGCCCCTCCTGACCCAGGCCGTCCTCCTCTGAACATCCTCTCCACGTCTCACAAAGCCCTTAACGGTGTGCTTAATTGCCCGTTAGCACGTCCATCAGTGACAGGCCTGTTCCCAGACCCAGCCGGCGACAACCCTGCCCACCCTCGCAGGACCACCGGTGGGATGTGCTGTCCCCAGGTCCCCCTGCCCTCCCCAGACCCCGCACAGCCGGTCCTTCGGGGTCCCAGCAGGAGCTGAACACGCGGCTGCCACCACGCCGACCACAGCAGCTCGAGAGCATTCCCCTGCACGGGGACAAAGCCCCTCCGGTCAGCACCAGCCTCCCGTCGGACCTAATGTCCCAACACCGAGGGTACCAGCCTGTCCCCACATGCGTAAGCATTGCCATGGCGGTGGCACAGGGACAGCCAGGGACAGCCAGAGCGCCCAGGGCCCGCTCCCAAACCCGCCGCAGCTCCCGGCCGAGCCGAGTGCCGCAGCGAGGAGCGTTCAATTAGACAGAAGAGCTCACAAGGGGGCAATGATTTTCCTTTCACACCGCATTACGCCCAACGGCTCGTGTGCTGTATCTGTAACAACAACGACTCCAGCCCAACCCGCGCTCCGAATGAATCAGCCCATCATTAGGTTTTTATATTTTCTTCCAGAAGGAGCTTAAAACCCAACCACCTAGTCCACAGGAAGAGCTAATGAGCCGCAGTTTTGATAACACCAGAGCACCCATCAGCGAGGCACAAGGCGAAAGAAAACCTGGAAACCCACTAACGGGTGGAGAAGTAGAATTCATAATGGGGAGGCAACTAGATGCTGATCTGCTTCGTCAAACCAGCTGCTGCTTTAATACATTTTCCTGCTGCGTTCCCAAGGCTGGGACACAAAATGTATTAGAGTATTTCATTGTCCTGAAGGTGGAAATTGATGTTAGGTTTTCACAGCACAAAGAAACACAATATTACAACTCTTCTCTTGACACTGCCACTCTGGGACTTGAAAACGAAAACAGCTTGTTAACTTGTTGGCAATTCTAATGATTAAGTAAAGGGAGAAAAAAATGAAAGGCTCTCGTTCTGACGGGTGGGAAGGTTTCCCAGCAGGCTTGGTCAGCGGTTTTAGAAGAATATCCTTCAAATAAATGGGAAGCATAAAAATATTAAGCATGAACGAATATTAATGGTATGCTTCATTTATGTCCTGCTGAACTTGACATCAAAGGATCTCAGAGCAGCCTTACAAATGCAATCTCACGCTACACGTGAGTTAGGTTTCTGAATAACAGCAGTATGCAGGAAATCGGGAAACTGAGGCACCGAGGGTTAAATGACCGGTTCAAGGTCAGCGACACAGCAGCAGTGCCAGTCCAGACTAGAACCTGGCTTTCCCCATCCACCCTATATGACCACCAGCCACACTGCTGTCTCCATGTGAACAAATTTTGCCACAATGGCAAACACGGAGGGTTTACGCTGACTCCTGTAGGACTGGAGAGGCTCCGCGATTTCTTGCTTGCTCCTCTGAATCTCACATCCCTCACTGCTTGTCCCTCCAGGAACACAACCATCCTTCAGACTGCCTTTGTGGCACCAGCTCACACTCCTCATCGCCTTCCTCGCCTGCTCAGGGAGTGCTCAGAGAGAAGGGCTGCTACCAGGAGCACGCTTTACAGCGAACAGCATTACGGGCCAGACCCGAAGATGGACTGAAATCTCCTTTCTGTGCTGAGTCTCCCTGGAGCTACTCGGGACTCAGCTGTCTAAATACCTTACTGGATGTAGCACTGGGTATTTTAAACACTAATAGACTGCTGTTAGACATGATTATTTTCCCTACTCAACAAAAGTCAGAAAAAACAGTATTTCCCCAACAGTCCTGGAGCGGTGAGGAAGCCCAAGGGAAGCGGGTGTCATTCTGCCATCGCCTTTCAGCTACAGCTCGGCTGTTAACTCTCTAACCGCCCTCCCGAAGTCTGAGCCACAGTCCCTCCCCTCGACCCGCCCGGCAGAGACAGCTCCATCCTGCCGGGGGCTGGGGGACGGACTCGCAGGGATGCTGAGCTTCAACCACAGCCAACAAGAACCGTGGGTGCCTTCCCGCGCTGTGAATAGGATCCCTGACTCCCAGTGACTCCTCTGGCAGCCATGACCACGCCAAGGCTTCAGGACTGGGCTCCCAGTGCTTTAACGCACAGAGTCTTTGTGGAATTAACTCAAAAGCCAGGACAACTACCAGATTTCCTGGCTGTCAGGCAGCTTGCACTTTGCCACAAGGGAAAAACTATTCAACTTTGCTAGAGTGGGTCCATGAACCAGTGCATTAGGAGTACATATTTTAACACGGCGCGGAGATGCCACACTAAACACTTCGGTTACCATGGGAAACCTTTCTCTTTGCCACTGGCACTGCACAGGGAAGCCCAAGCCCAAACGCTCTATCTTGCCTTTGAAATCAAACAGATGTTTTTACGATCTTTGATGGAGCTGAGTTATGCACCATTCCCAGAGGAAGGGAAAAATGCAGCGCTAAAGCAGCCCTTTTTTCTTTCTTTCCTTCTTTCTTTTCCCAAGCATCGCATATCTTCAGTGAAAGGGAAAACTGGCGTCTTTCTCTGGCGTTAGCATTTACCGCCACTTGGTAACAAATTGTGACAACGGCAAACTTTTACCCCGAACGCAAGGGAACAAGGCAGCCTGTGTGTGCGCGTCCCCTGGCAGGGCTGCCCGGCCGCGGACGGGATGTGGGAAGGGACCGGCTGGGCTGGCGATGCCCGACGGCACCCACGGGGGATCGGGGACAGCGGCGCGGGGACAGGGGCGCGGGGACAGGGGCGGCCCCTGACAGACATAGCAGCAGCGGCCCCGACACACGCACGTTCTGGTCGGTACCGGCCTCGCCGCTCGCTCAGCTGCGGGGGGAGCAGCCGGGACCCCACCGGCTTTGACGGGGTGACCCGGTGCGACACGGGTCCCGCGCGCGTGGGGACCGGCGCGGGGAGAGCGGAGCGGGGGGAGCGGGGAGAGTGGGTGCAGGGAGAGCGGAGCGGGGGGAGCGCAGTACGGGGACCGGGGAGCGGACCGCTGAGACCGGGGGGATGGGAGCGCGCCCGCCCGCAGCGCCTCGGGCCGCGGTCCCGCCGTGGAAGGCGGGAGTAGCAGCAGCGGCGGCGGCGCGACAGGATGGGACGGGACCGGACGGTTCTGCTGCCTCCCGCCGGCCGCCGGCTCCCCCCGCCCGCCCGGTGCCCGCTCCCCCCGCCCGCCCGGCAGGTGCCGGCCCCGCCGCCCGCCCGTACCTGGATGTTCCGCTTCTCGCAGGCGGGCCCGGTGCCCTGCACCACGCTGTCCAGCACCGTGACCATGCCGGCGGCCGGGCTGACGAAGCAGGAGTTGCGGGCGGCTCGGATCGTCTCCTCGATCTCGGCGAAGCGGAACACGCAGAGCGCGGACTGCGGCCGCCCCCCGCCGCCGCCGGCCCCGGCCCGCTCGAAGACGCCGAAGAGCAGCTCCTCGGGGGGCGGCGGGGCCGGGCCGGGGTCGGCGGGGCCACGCCAGGCCGCCCGCGCCGGGAAGACGGAGACGAGGCGGGTGAAGGCGTCGGCGGCGCCGCCGCAGCGCAGCCCCAGCTGGATGTAGGACTCGGTCAGCTTCTTGGTCTCGCCGCTGCCGTTGAGGGTGGCCTCGGCCGGCTCGCCCAGGCAGATGCGGGCCAGCAGGCTGTGCGAGGGGCTCTCCTTGTCGCCCGCGTTGGCCTCGCTGTTGAGCGCCAGGTAGGCGTAGGGGCGGCGGGCGGGGGGCGCGGCGCCGCGCTGCAGGAAGGCGCGGACGAAGCTGAGCTTGTGTCGCGCCTTGGCGCCCTGCTTGATCTTGAAGATGTTGTCGTCGGAGGGGTTGATGTCGAAGGTGAAGAGCTTGGCCAGGTCGCCGCGGGCGTTGAGGGCGCGGATAGCGATCTCGGGCGTGTTCTCGAAGCGGTGGTCCTCCAGGCTGCGGTTGCGGGGGAAGAAGGGGCTCCCGAAGCCCGTGTAGGTGGCGGCGACCAGCAGCCGCGCCCCGCCGCCGCCGCCGCGGCGCAGCACCAGCCCCACGGTGGAGGCGTTGGGGTGGTTGGCCGCCACGTTCAGCATGCTGGGGAAGACGGTGACCGGGTCGCTGCCGCCCGGCGGGAAGCGCACGGCCACCGCCGAGATGTTGGCCATGCTGCGCAGCTGGCACAGCCCCTGGTAGATGGAGCCGCAGACGACGAGGACGCCCTGCTCGGGGTCGGGCTGCAGGATCTTGTTGTAGTTGTTGGTGAGCACCTTGGGGTGCTCGCAGGAGGCCTGCGGCAGCTGCGGAGCGTGGCAGAGCGGGCTGTCCAGCACCGGCCCCACCGCCGCCTCCGCCTCCAGCGCCAGCTCGCCCCCCGACAGCTGGAACAGCCGGTTGACGGCCGCCAGGTACACGCGGGACCCGGGACCGTCCAGGGCGAAGTTGTTGGTGGGGGTGGGCGAGAGGAACTTGCGCTGCACCTCCAGGCCGGCGGCGCGCCCGGGCAGCAGCAGCAGCGGCAGCAGCAGCAGCAGCAGCACGGGGGGCCGGGGCTCAGCGCCCGCCGCCGCCCGGTGCGG